>PVKS010002477.1:0-68080 GCA_004027875.1 Aplodontia rufa
ACTTCGAAAAAATAAACAAGATAGACAGGCCCCTAGCGAATCTAACCAAAAAAAGGAGAGAAATGAGGCAAATCAATAAAATCTCCAATGAAAAAGGAACGATCACCACCAACCCCATAGAAATCCAACAAATTATAAGATCGTATTTTGAAAACCTATACTCCTCCAAATTTGACAACCTGGAAGAAATGGATAAATTCGATATGTTCTTAATGCCTCCTGTTTTTTGTTCTATGCTTTCTTCCAGTCCAAATACTCTCAGGTTGTTTCTTCTCTTCTCATCAAATATTACTTGGAAGTTCTGGTCATGCATGATAAGTTTCTTTTCTTGTCTGTCCTCCTTGAACTTGACATTGCTCAACCTGTCTTCATTATCTGATGTTTGTTCTTCAAGGGCTGAGGTTCTATTTTCTGTTGAGTTTACTCTGGTGTTAGTATCTTCTAGTGAGGGTTTGATTTGGTTGACAGTATTTTTCAATTCTGATAGCTCTGCTACATCTCTCTTCAGGATGTCTAACTCTATAAATATGATCTTTCATTTCATGGAATTGTTCCCTTATTTACTTATGAAAGTTGTCTCTCATCACCTGAAACTGCTCTCTGATCTCATTCCTTAATTCCTCTTTCAACTCCTCTATTGAGTTACTGATCATAGTGTTAATATATTTTTCTTGGTTTTAATCCAGGACCCCTGCCATGGAGTCCTTGGATGGGGAGATGTGAGGGTGAGGATGGGAGTAATTACCCCTTTTCCTCATTTTCAGATACAGGGGATATGGCTTGAAGACCGACTATGTTAGTTACTGTTGTAAGGGTTATTGGAGCTTCTTATGCCTGTGCTTCGTTGGGCTAGAGTGCTACTTGGGAAGCACAGCTCACTGGCTTCCAATCCAGTCAATGAAGAAATATGAGCCTATTGGTACATATACTGCACAGTTTCAACTAAAACAGAAATAATTATGATTATCACCTTTAGAAGCAGTTTTCTTCCATGAGAGCTGTCACAATATGTTAAGATAACCAGCAAATACCCATTTTGAAGAATGATCTTCACTTCAGTTGTCAGGGATTAAGAAGATGGGGGGAAGTACAATCTAGAAATCCAAGGAAGTGGGATAGGGAGGTAGTGTGAAGCTCCTGAGAACTAGAAGGTGTTAGCATGTATACAGCAATTCATTTAGGAATAAGAAAAAGATAAAAATGGGATGGGAGTAGGTTAAAGGCTTTGAGCGAGGAAGAGAGAGAACAGGATAAAATTTAGGAATTGAGAGAGGTGGGGGCAAAGAGGTTAATTTGAAGAGAGAAAGAACAAGAAAGAAAAAGAAAAAAATATAAAAGATATGGGTTGCGGAATTAGCTCAGTGGCAGAGCGCTTGCCTAGCATACGCAAGGCCCCAAGTTCAGTCCTCAGCCCTGAAAAAGAGAAAAGAAAAAAAAAGAAGGAATAAAGGAAAGAAAGAGCAGGCCCTAGGGAAGGGAAGCAGGAATAGAAGTGGTAAATTATAGGAGGGGTAAAAGAGATATTAATAATGAGATTTGGGAGATCGCAAAAGGGTAGAAGCACACGTACGTAAAGGAGGTCAATCACAGTATTCTTCCGATACTAACTGTGCTGACTAGAATCCCTCTGTTCAGGAGGGAGGAGAAGGAGATGAGCAAATGTACAAAGACACAAACTAAAACAAACAGGAACATAAAAAAGATAATAAAAATAAAAAAGGAGCGTGGAAAAATAAAAAAAAGCTAATATTTCTATATGTCCATGAACGGATAAACTGTTCCAGCTATTATATCAATACACATTGGGTACAGGAGATAAACAGAAGGCAAAAAAGAAAGCAAAGGGAAAAAAAAGTACATATGTATGTAAAATCAGATAAAAATTTAAAAATTCTTAATGAAAACTTGGAACTATAGACAGTAAGGGCGTCTCTGGGACCTTTGGTAGGAGATGATCACTGTCCTTCTGGGTTTTGATATGAATGTCTCTCAGTCTGTGATTATGTGATCTCACAAAAATGACTGGGGTATTCCTCAGACTCCTGGGATTTCTAGGAGGGGATTCCACTGAAGAGGACTGGTTCTGGTTAGCTCTGATGTTTGCCAGCCTCCCAGGGATAGCTGAAGCCAGAAGAATTAATGAGCAGGGAGTATGGATGATTTCTAGTCTCCCTCTGCTGGGAGATGCAATCACTGTCTCTTGTGGCAGATGACTCAGCACCTTGAACTTGTCACGTGATCCTTCTGGCTGAGGGGAGTGGACAGGGCAGGAAATTGCTTCCCTTTATTCCACAAACTGAAGACCTCCTAAGAAGGGTGGAGTCTGGACCCGTTCAAGGCCTACTCTTCCAGGATCAGACTGAAGCCGGTGGCCTTTTCCTGATGCAGTTTTCATAGGCTGCTCTAAAAAGCCAGGGGGAACTGTGTCCTGGGGCTCCAAATGGAGCCCAGTAACCACTGGGCACCTCAGCAGGCCGCTTCCCAGCACAGCTCTCACCCCCCGCAGTGTGTGAGCTCAGTGGATGTCTGAAAATGCGCTTGCCCGATGGTCTGTTTTAATTAGGCATGGGATTCCAGCAGCAATGGGGTCGGTGACTCTGTTCAGAGCCACAGACGCAGCAGCCCCGGAATGTAACCGAACCGACCTCCATTCTAATGGCCAAGGCGGCTCCACCGGCATAAAGTAAACACAGCTGAGCTCCTGTGTTCCTGGCCAGGCAGACAGAATCCTTTCTCCCTCTCCACACTTTGTCAGCCACTTGCCGATGGCGTCTGCACTGGCAGGAAGTTAGCACAGGCAACTGGCTGCATCTCTGGTGGGACAGAAAAAATCCCCCTTCCTTTTTTTCTCCACTCCAAAGTCCCAGGATTCAGCTCCTTAGAAAAGCTTCACAAACTAGGACTAGAAGTTCATATATAAATTCTCCTGAATGCACCTTGGAAAATTGAAGGTAAACTGGGATTTTTCCCAAGCAGACCCGGAGCCACAGGAAATGCTGGCTCCCTTCAGCTCGCCATCTTAGGAATCATTACTTTTTGTTTTTCATGTGCCTTTTGTTGCTCTAACACTTTGTTGTGTACGTGGTGCTGGGGTTTGAACCCACGTACTTGCACATGCCAGGCAAGAGCCATAACCGCTGAGCCACTGCTCCAGCCCTTCTATAATTTTTTTTTAATTTGAGGAAATGGGGCTCAGTATTCCTTCTCAGCTGCTTTCCTCATGGTGCACAAGACATTGCTCTGCTCCTCCTGCTTCTTTTTTGCTCTGTTGTGTGTTCCAGTCTTTTCTCAATGAACTTGGGGGTCCCTTTGTCTTTGGGGACCTTAAGCAGCTCCATGGTGTGATGCTCATCAGGGGCAAATCCATACGCTTCTTGGATCATGTCCCACATTAACTTTATATTCTTGGTGAGGTGCCCACAGTGGTGGCTATGCCTTAGTGTGGTCATGTTCTTACTTACCTTGTGGCCCTTGTTGAGGCTCACAGCCATGGGGCAGCACAGAGTCACGGCTGTTACTCTTCAATGGCTGTTGGACTGGAAGGAATCCATCTAACTTTGATGTATTTTAAATTGCAGACATCAGATAATGCCCCTTAACAATTTCAGCATGCTCAACAACTGGAATTCAATGTAGTATTTATTTACAGTTTTTTAAATGCAAAATTTGTATAGAAATGAAATGTGCCTTTTTTTTGCATATATTTGTTGAGTCTTGACAAGTACATGTGCGTGAGTAACTCAAACCATTGTGATGGTCTGGGACATTTCTTTCACTCCAGAGATTTCCTGCATCCTCCTTTTCAAATAATTCCTGCCCTCACTTCCTCCAGAGGCAATTGTTAGTTTAATTTCTTTTCTGCAGTGAATTAGCTTGTCTGTTCTAGAATTTCATGTAAATGAAATCATACAGTATGACTCATATATGTTAGATTTCTTTCACTCACATGTTTTTGAGATTCATCTGTTTTTTCATGTTTTGTTCTTTGTCAATGTCCTTTACTTATGAATATACTGCACGTTTAAGATCCATTCTTATGTCGATTGACATCTAGTCTGTTTCCTATTAGGACCATTACAAATAGAACATTTTCATTTAAGTCTTATGGATTATTTATTTTCATTTCTCTTGGACAAATGCCTAAGAGTAGAATTGCAAGGTCACAGGGTAGGTGTGTGTTTAATACTTACAATACCAGACAACTTTCCAAAGTGAATGTACTGTTTTAAATTTCCTCCAACAAAGTATGGAAGTTCCAGTTATGCCAAAATTTTGTCAACATTTGATTTTGTTTGTTCTTTAGATTTTAGCTCTTCTGGTAAGTATGTAGTGATATCTTCTTACATTTCCATATTTAGTTAATTATGTTGAAGACTTTCACATCCTTATTGGCCATTCATTTTGTTTCATGTTTATAAAGTAACTTTTAAAGCCTTATTTCTATTTTTTACTTCAATTTTTATTTGTTGTGAGTTGTGATAGTCCTTTATATTTTAGTTCAGTGCTGTCCAATAGAATTTTCTACATTTTCTAATATGTGGAAGTTAGGAACTGCATTTTTAATTGTATTTAATTTTAATGAATTTACATTGAAATAACTACATTGGCCAATGACTACCACTTTGGGTAGTACAGTTCTAGATATTAGTCCTTATTAGATCACTCGATTTGTTAGTATTTTCTCAAATAATGTAGTGTGCCTATTCATTTTTTAATGGAGTCTTTTGATAAGCAGACATTTTAAATTTTGATGAAGTCTACTTTTTTTCCCTAAGTGATTATGTATTGTGTAACTCGTCTTTAAAACGTTTTTTTTTCTTTGTACTGAGGATGGAACCCAGGGGCGCTTAACCATTGAGTCACATCCCCAGCCCTTTTTATTTTTTATTTTGAGACAAAGTCTTGCCAAACTTCTTAAGGCCTTACTAAGGTGCTGAGACTGGCTTTGAACTGGTGATTCTCCTGCCTCAGACTCAGGTGTGTGCCACTGTGCACAACTTAAAAAACTTTTGATTAAACTCAGGAGTGAGTTTTCCAATTTTGCTCTTTTCAAGATTATTGTTTTGGATATTCTATGTCCTTTGGATTTCCATGTAAATTTTATGATCAGCTCATTAATGTCTGGAATTATGATTGGATTTTGTTGAATAATATGTAAATATAGTAAAGAAAATGTTTTGACATTTAATTTGGGATTTTTTAAAGGAATGAGTATCTGTATAGGTTGATATATTTAATTAGTTTGTCAAAAAGAAAATCAGGCTGGGTGTGGTGGTACATGCCAATAATCCCAGTGTCTTGAAAGGCTGAGGCAGGAGGACTGCAAGTTCAAAACCAGCTTTAGCAAGTGAGCAAGGCTCTAAGCAACTTAATGAGATCCTGTCTCAAAACAACAAATAAAAAACAAAAAGCAAACAAACAAAAAAAAGGGGCTGGGGGTGCATCTCAGTGGTTAAGCACCCCTGGGTTCAACCCCCTGTTCCAAACAAACAAACAAACAAACATAAAGAAAGAAAGAAAATTAAACCAGAGTCTGATAGGTATTTTGTTTTTGAGGCTACAAGAGAGCCTATAATAATATTCCATTTTGCATTGTTTACTCAGAAGGGATTTTGGAAAATAATCTTTTTCTTTTTTCTTAATTAAATTTATTTTAATTCTATACATACAGGTGTAAAATTGTATATACTAATGGACTAATATAATATTTCTGTACATGCATACATTTTGCAATGCTTAAATTAGGTTGAACATTTCTATCTCCTTAGGTACTTATAATTTCTTTATGGTTAAAACACTGAAAATCTTCTACTTTTTTGAGATATTCAGTAAATAATTATAAGGTTGTCTGATCTAACTGTAACTTAGAACTCATGATCATCCTTTCCTCATCCTTTACTTCTCCCCTTTTCTCCCCAGCTTCTGGCAACCACCGTTCTACTCTTAATTTCTGTTATATCACTTTTTTTAAGATTCCACACGAGTGAGATCATGACGTACTTGTTCAGTGTCTGGCTTAGTTCATGTAACGTAATGATCTGGGTTCCATCCATGTAGTTGTAAATGACAGGATTTCATTTTTTTTGAGGATTACTATTCCATTGTGTATATACGTTCCACATTTTCTTTATCCATTCATCTGTTGATGTCTACTGAGGTTGTTTCTCCTCCTTAACTATCGTGAATGGTGCTGCAATTAACGTGGCAGTGTGGATGTCTCTTTGTCACACTGATTTCATTTTTTTGGATATATACTCAGGAGTAATATTGCTAGATCATATTGTAGTTCCATTTTAATTTTTGGGAGGTCAGTGCTGGAAATTGAACCCAGGGGCACTTCACCTCTGAGCTACATCCCCCACCTTTTATTTTTTATTTTGATATAGAGTCTTGCTAAGTTGCTGAGGGTCTTGCTATGTTGTTGCTGGCCTTGGTCTTGTGGTCATCCTGCCTCAGCTTCTCAAGTTGCTGGGATTATAGGCAGGTGCCACTGCACCCAACTATATTTTAAATATTTGAGGAACTTCTGTACAATGGCTAATGTACTAATTTACAGTCCTGCCAGGGACTGTGCAAGGGTTCCCTTTTCTCTACATCTTGGCCAGCACTTGTTACCTTTTATCTTTTTGATAATAGCAATTTTTACTGGAGTGAGCTGATATCTCATTGTGGTTTTAACTTGCATTTACCTGATGATTAGTAATGTTGAACATTTTTTCATTTAACTTTTGGTCATTTGTATGTCTTCTTTTGAGAAACAACTATCAAGTCTACTGCTCGCTTTTTGATCAATTTGTTTGTTTTTGCTATTGAGTCTTGGAATTCCTTATGTACTCTGGATTATCAACCCCTTGTATAGTTTGCAAATATTGCCTCCTATTTTTTAAGTTGTCTCTTTGCAACTTTCTATGCAGAAACTTCATTTGTTTCTTTTTACTTTTGTATCCTGAACTTTTGGGGTCTAGTCCAAAATATTCTTTCCTATTCCAATGACCCAAAGTGAAAATTTCCCATATTTCCTTGTAGTAGTTTCATAGTTTCAGATCTTACATTTAAGCTTTTAATCATCCATTTTGAATCTATTTTTTGTAACTTGTGAGAGATAAGAGTCTAGTTTCATTCTTCTGCATTCAGATAACTAATTTCCCTTGCACCTTTTATTGAAAAGAGTGTCCTTTCTCTAATATATCCTTAGCACCTTTGTCAAAAATGATTTGGACAATTTCTTTTGCAGAACCTGGGGTTTGAGTTGCAGATTCTTTGGATCATGAAAAGTCAGGAATCTAAAAATCCCAAAGACAGAACAGAAATCATTTCCAAGATGAAATAATGATGATAAATTTGAAAGATCCTTGCATAAATCTTTTGTGTCCTATTTAAGGAAGGCGATTTTAATTATTTTTCTGGTCTGAACCATCTCTAAAGTAATTTGCCCTGATTTTTTTCAAAATTAATTTAGGAAAAGTCAAGCTATACAACTTTGTTCCCTTCAGTGCTTGTTTTAATTCAATATAAGTCTGGAAGACAAATCTACAGATTGTTTAGTTTGATCCCTTTATGTTGTATAAAGTAAATTTAGAGAGCAATATGATTTATGCAAGATAATACAGCTAGTTGGTATCAGAGTTCTGACAATATCTGAAAATTTCCAACCTTTCTACTTCACTAATAATACCACTATCAGAGTTGTCATAATAACTAACTGGTCAGTAACTCCTGAGACCTTACAATGCATCTGGCACTGTGCTATGGATAGGTGATACAAATTATTACTGTGATATACCTCTGGCTCTCAAATCCTAGAGCCCTACATGAGAGGACACAATTAGAAAATAGTAAAAATTGTAAAAGGCAATATGTAATGAAGTTCAATATTGCATAAAATTAAGGATGAAGTAGTATGGGTGAATACAGAATTAATATCATGCCTCATTTTAAATAAACCCAGATATGTATGGTAATATTTATTTGTGTTTGAAAACAGGTTGTATAAGAGAGACTTGATATAGGTTAGCTTTGCTAACTTAAATATATAAAACAAAAGTGATCAAATGATACCTTAAATTCATACTCTATTCAAAAATGTTAAAGGTTGGGCTGTAGCGGTAGCTCGGTGGTTTCAGCGCTTGCCTGGCAAGCATGAGGACCCGGGTTCAAACCCCAGCACCACGTACACAACTGAGTGTTGGAGCAATGAAGGCCATGTGAAAAACTAAATAAAGTTATTTCTCTCTTTCTCTGTCTCTCTCACTGTCCCTCTCTCTTAAAAAAATATTAAAGGTTGCTAAGGATGGTGAAGATTAATAATTAATTAAATTGCCAAAGAAGTCTTATGGAAAGAGAAACATTTGAGACAGAATTTCAAGGAATTAGGGAAGGCAGAAAGATTTTAAACTATTATAATAAGTGGGACATGAGCAATATTTAATGAACATTTGAATATCTTGTAAGTTAAAATGTGATTTCAATGCTGCTCACAAAGGCCATCATATATATTTATGGGCATCTGAAATAAATTGTTTTCAACTAAAATTAACAAACCTCTATTTACAACAGAAGCTGAGATGTGGAAATGCCTACTTAATGAAATAGTAGAGTAGAAGTCTAGATTTCTTTCTGTAGAGATGGTGCTATTTCCCCAGGTACTTCTGTGGTAGTTATCCATATGGGAATACTGATTTTCAGCAGCATATAGTCATCCTGTATAGATAAAAATATCTGTTAGCTTTCAAACGTTTGTCTTAAAACAAATCATATAAACTCTCAAATATATGCAAAAGATCTTATCCAGAAAAGGATCTAACAAGAACTGTCCTGCTAACCTTATGGCAGTTGTAAGCCTGAATATATGCAAATTTTATTTGTCCTTTATACTGCAACAAAGCTGGAAGGAAACAGTTGCAAAGATGGAGATTCTATGCAGATATTTTTAGGCATAAATTCTGCAGAGTTCACTGAAACATTGATTTGAGCAATGTGGATTGTCTACTGAGAAAAGCTGCTGGCTGAGGAGTGAGCCAGACTAAAATAAAAGAGAGGCCATATGGGCTGCAACCAGCAAGACCAAAGGGGAGGACTGCCCAAGTCCTTTGGAGAGCACATCTCACTGCCAAATGCTCCAGGTGCTGGGTGTGGATATAGAACTTGTTTACTCAACTAGGTTTTGGTTTTGCTTTGGCCCCATAGCTTTCTTTCTTTCCTTTTCTTTCTTTCTTTCTTTCTTTCTTTCTTTCTTTCTTTCTTTCTTTCTTTCTTTCTTAGAGGGACAGTGAGAGAGAGAATCAACTTCATTCAGTTTTTCATGTGGTTTTCAGTGCTCAGACATTTCACTGTGTACATGGTGGGGGGGTTCTGACCTGCGTCCTGGGGCATGCCAGGCAAGTGCCGTAACTACCAAGCCACAGCTTCAGCACCCCCATCCCTTCTTTTTATGCCCCTATTCCTTTCTTTTGGAATGGGAATGGTTGCTCTGTGCCATCATATATTAGATGTATGTAACTTGCTTTTTATTTTGACAGGGGCTCATAACCAAGAATTTGCCTTGAGGCTGAGGTAAACTTTGGACTTGGACTTTATGGCAATGATAAAACTGTTAAGACTATGGAGACTCTTGGAAATTAGACAATGCATTTTGCATTGTGGTATGGACGTGGCATTTGGGGCCAGGAGCAGAATGTTATAATTTGTATATGAGGTGACCCACAAACGTTCCTGTGTTAATGTAGGAGATAAAATGGTTAAATTATGAGAACTGTATGTTCAGGCCATCTTACTTTGAATGAACTAGCTGGGTGATAACTGTAGGCATGTATGGTGTAGCTGGAGGAGGTGGATCACTGGGGGCTTCTTTCCTGCAGCTCTGTGTCTTCTTGCTCTACTTCCTGGGCAACATGAGGGTAGCAGTGCTTCTCCACAACACCCTTTTGCCTTGATGTTTTGCCTTACCTTGGGCCAAGAACAGTCAAATCAGCCCACCATGGACTAAACCTCTGACTCTGAAACTGTAAACCAAGATAAACTTTTCTTCCTCTAAGTTGATCTTGTTGGGTATTTTGGTTGCAGCAATGCAAAACTAACACACTATGAAAAAGATAACTTGGTTTAGGAAGCAAAGAGATTCAATTACCTCCATGTCCCTATTCTATAGTGGCTGTTATTAAAATATTATTTTATGGGGTTTGATAATATAAAACAAATGAATTATTACTAATCAAATGATAGCATTTAATAACACTCATCAAAGGTTCTAAATACACAAAAGATTTAATTTCTTATAAAACAAGTGATTTTTTTTCACAAAATGGCAAAAAGAATTCACCAGGAGAAATGATACCTTGAATGTACAATCTTATTAAAATCTGGGATACTATTGTTTATTTATTGCTGTATAACAAGTTACCACAAATTTGGTGACTTAAAATAACACATTTATTCTATTGTACAGTTTCTGTGTGTCAGAAATCTGGGCACCAGATAACTGAGTTTTTTGCTTCATGATCTCTCACAAGGCTGCAATCAATGGGCCAGTCAGAGATGGAGGCTCACTTGAAATCTCAGCCGAGGAAGATCTGATTCCAGTCTCATGTGGTTGTTGGGAGAGTTCAGTTCCTTTCAGACCGTTGGACTGAGGGCCTCAGTTCTTCGCTGCCTGGAGTGTGAACTTTGGTCATGGTCACCCTCACCTCTGACATCTGGAATGATTGGATGACTGCACATTTACATTGCATCCAAAGGTTTGTGATACATATCAAGAGGTCACAGGACTCTTGTTTTATGGGCACTTCTTTATTCTTCAAAAAATATCTTCTGTTGATCTCATTCTGATGGCCCCTATTCTGTCTCAACTAGTGCCTTTTCTTTCTTAACCTTCAATAGTCTATGTAACTTCCCACTTTTCCTCCCTTCCTTGGAACACTGATTCAGAACTATCTGAACATGTGTCTCCCAAATTGCAATTCCAAAGACTGTAAATAAAGTTATTTTTACTTTTGCAGCTTTTGAGTTTGGCTTGATCAACAGTGGAATTTCTAGTAAGCCATGTAGCATCACAAACTAATAAGCACAAATTTCTGGGCACATCATTTTTTTCTACCATTCTACTCTTTCTCCATTGTTATCAGCTAGGAAATGAGAAAGTCCCACATCAGACCTTGGAAAAATGGTAAAGAGTTGTACTTTAGAAAATCACTACTTTAGAAAATACAATTCTTCAAAAACTTATTTGAATGTTCATTTTACCAGCAAATGCTGTTGATTTTGTTATACTGGTAATTGAAATCTATTAGAAATGGCATTTTCAGGGCTGGAGCGGTGGCTTGGCAGTTATGGTGCTTGCCTGGCATGCAGGAGCACACAAGTTCAAACCTCAGCACCACGTGCACAACAAAGTCTCGGATAAACGAAGGCCACATGAAAAACTAAATAAAGTTGATTCTCTTTCTCTATCTCTCTCTCACTGTCCCTCTCTCTTAAAAAAAAAAAGAGAAAGAAATGGCATTCTCAAAGGCATATTGACACAATGTTCCCCTACAAAATAGCCCTGGCTAAATAAAATAGCAATTATTGCACATGATTAGAAATTTGCAAAAGAGATTAAAGTGGCATTGGTACAATAAAGTGTTTGATTAACACTTTATTGGCAAAACTTCATCAGGTGTCTAAAAGAGTTATTTGTATTTATAGTCAGGTCAAAATATCAGCTATTAAACTGTTTAGAACATTTAGGATCCCAAAACATATTCTATACAAAAAAGCATTTTTATCTGTTTTTGAAGGCTAGCAAAGACTGGAAAGCATCAAATAAGAGACATTAGGAGTGAATTGAGTAGTATTTGGATTGTGGAGTTATGATTTTTGGATATACTTTAATAGGGTTGCAAGCAAATTCTTTTCCTTGTATCATGTGTGGTCAGGAAAATCCTATTGTCAAGATGTAATTGAGTTAAAAGTGAGATGGAGCTATGTGGAAGGCAGAAAGCAAAGATAAACTTCATGCCTTTTTGTTTTCTTTTCAGTGCTGGGTATCAAACTCAGTACTTCACGCATGCTAGGCAAGTGCTAAACCACTGAGCTACGTCCCCAGCTATAGACTCAAACTTGTAAATTTTCCAATCTATCCTAGAATATTGACATTATAATCCCTAATATTTTATTTCTGCCTCATTTTGTAAATCAAAATATAGAATGCAGTTTGAGAGATTATAGGATTTATAGGAATTCCTTACTTATATAAATAGGTTATACAAATTTTGGGTCTGTTATATTTGTATATATTATGTATAATATCTTTATATATGGTTAATCTGTACTACATAGGAAAGGTTAATAAATGAATCAGTAAAATTTGGTACTAGAACACTAGTACACTAATATATTCTCCAAGTCACATGATTATAGGGGACATTCTTGCACTCTGGCAGCAGTGTAAAACACAAGAACTACATTTTCTTTCTTCTTGCAGAAAATAGAACTTCACATTAGCTGAAGCAAAGATTTGGTATCTTGATGGGACTCTGCTTTGTCATCATCCTTGGTATGTCCTCGAAAGTGCAAACAAGAAAATTCTCTTCGGAATACGTAATGAAGACATGTTCTAGCAATGTCTTGTAGAAACTTGTGTCCTCTAATCTCTAAGACAGACTTGAAGAATAAGAAGGGATTGGTTGAAACACACACACACACACACACACACACACACACACACACACACTTCTGGAGAAAATAAAATAAATACAAAGGCATGGAAATACTGAGGTCCTGTGTACAGCAAATATTTGCCCTGGGAGACAAATACTTCTTCAAGTTCTGATTGTGTATCTTCTTCTATTTCAGGATAAGATCTTCTTTGAAGCTTTAAATATGCTATTTAAGATGGTATTCATCTACAAACCAAGGTTGTGACCTTTGTCTAAGGATTCAGTTCAGTCTTATAAATTATAAATTCAAATGTTGAATTACCAACAATTTTTCCAACTATGGATATTGGCATCTAGAAACCCACCATGACATTTTCTAGAAGTGGATTTGTAAGTCATTTGAAGACATACTCTCAGAAGTCTATCCAGTATAATACATATTTTTAATTTTTAAAAAAGAGAGAGGGACAGTGAAAGAGGGAAAGAGAGAATGAATTTTTTAAATTTAGTTTTTCCTGTGGTTTTCATTGCTCCAATACTTCATTGTATATATGGTCCTGGGGTTCAAACCCTCATCCTTGTGCATGTTAGGCAGGTGCTGTAACCACTGAGCAACCACTCCAGCACCCATTCATTTTTAATTAAATTTTTTTAAAGAGAGAGGGGAGAGAGAGAGGGAGAGGGGGAGATAGAAAGGGAATCAACTTTATGTTTCATCTGGGTTTTGTCTTTCTGACACAGCTGTGTAGGTAGTGCTGGGGTTTGAACCTTGGTCCTTGTATATAGTCAAGTGCTGTAACCGCTGAGCCACTGCTCCAGCACCCCCATTTTTAATTTTTATTTATAAGAACGAGGACCTTCTTTGATAAGGCTAGTTTAAGTGAGCCGATATATGGAAAGACCAGCAAACTCTCTGATATAGGGAAGTCCACATGTTTCCTAGGCTAGATTTTCTTTAGAGGAAAATAGCTGATTGGAAGCTATTCACTTGAGCAGAATTATTCTATATTTTAGTGTGAAACTTTGTATTAGTTGTAGATAAGAAACAGTTTTATTCTGGGAGTCATGAGCAGAGAGGTTTGGAAACAAATCAAACTGTCAGGCAAAGTAGGGTCAATTAATAATATTGTCATCTAGAAGGTCCTATAGATGGGGTGAGGTTTCATTTTGATAAGTGCTTGGACAGGGTAGAGGTTTAGTTACAGGCAGTAGCCTTAAATTGAAGAACTGGTACTATTTTCTGAGCTTTATTCAGTACATTCAACAGAGATAGGAAACGTCTGCTAATCCCATTCATCCCTAGTGAGTTGGCCAAGAAAGTGAACAGCATGGTCTCAGCTGACATTGAGGCATCTGACTTTTATTGACAGGGAATACATTAAGCTCCTCTGTGTGGGATCTGAATTTTCAGTGAGTCCTTTATCATTTAGGAAGGATCTTTTTTGGGGAAAGGGAGGGGTAAACTAGCAGGTACAAACATGGAAAACATGTTTATATCTTATATAAACATCTTATATCTAAGATGTTTCCTTAGATATAGCCAGGAAGTTTTCAAAAGCATCCTCTTTGTTTTGATCAATATTTATTTCTTTATAAGTTTCTGTCTAGGTGGTGGAAACATATTGTTAAAAACAAATTCTGCCAGGGTTGTAGCTAAGTTACAGGGTTGTAGCTAAGCTTGTGTAGTATCCAGATGTCCACATGGTACAGTGAATTTAATCCTCAAGGGCTTCTATTCACACTAGCATCCATGGAGATGCCACCTACCTACCCATGCAGATGGTTGCCAAGTGTCCCTCATTCTTGATTGTGGAGTCTCTTCAGGATCAGCATTTTCTTAGCCTTTTCTGTGGCTGACTCAGACCTATCTGCCTAAATACTCAACCATTTGTATTCTGGGGTCCTGACACAGCACTGAGCTCCACCTGGGAATGAGAGCATTGATTTTATTGTTGTTATATTCCCCATGATTTGGGATGCTGTTGTCCTCCTTCCCCACTAGGGATTAATCTTGGGTAAACAGGGGAGGGTAGTCAAAGTGCATGGACTTTCTTAGGAGCTGTAACAGGCTTGATTATTTTAGCTCAAGGGACTGAATGCTTAACCAATTTAAATTATGTTATCTCACATCATAAGAGGTTTAGAGATGCAGATCAGGACTAGTAGAGTAGCTTAACTGTACCACTGGGAATTTACTTTCCTACCGTGCTTACACTTTGTGATATTTCACTTTTGGCTTTTGTCACTGTGTTTGTTGCAATGGTTCATGTTCACAAGATGGTGCCACATATCCAGGTATTATTAACTAGGATCCATACTACCAGAAAAGCAAATGTTTTCTTAGACCCCCACACCCCCAGAATATTTTCCTCATATTATACTATCTGAAACGATGTCATACAAATCCAGAAAATGTTTAGAGTTAGTATATGAGACCCGGGAAGTGGATATATGGAGTTCTAGCCTCTATGTTGGAAGGTAGCAAGAGCATAGGGGATTGACAAAGGTATCTAAGCTCTTGCTTTTTTAATCTCTTCATTCCATGTATGCTTATATAGGACAGATACTCATTTATCTCAATCAATGCCCATTTCTAGTCACACATTGCTTTGCTCTACTATAAGTTAGAGAAATCTTTCAATGCTTGATTTCTCAGCTTTTCTTGCTCCTAAGAATGGTCATGTGACCAGGTTTAGCCAGTTTGGGGAGTGTGTGCACAAAAATTTGTGTGTACACATGAATTCGACTTCCTTTCCCAAATATAAAGGCAGACAGGCTCACTAGAGAAAATGCTTTGCCTCTTTCTTTACCCTTCTCTTTCCTGTATGGAACACAGTCTCTATGACTACAGTAATACCAGCCACTTTATGAGAGAACAAAATTGAGAATACCAAAATGCTGGAACAAAAAGAATTTAGGATATGACAACTGTGGACTCATTGCATCATAGCTGTAGGGTCTGACTTCAAACATATGAGACTAATATACCCCTATTTTTTAAAGACAATTATAGATATTTTTCTTCTACTTGCAGTCAATTATAATCCTATGGCAAGAAATCACTTTCTTGCATCATTATATGGGTCTTTCAAATCTATTGTCTTTGCCAAATCTGTCCCCATTCTCTTAAAGGGTCCCAACTTTCAAAATCCAAATGCAAGAAAAAAATCTCTTTTCTCTGATATTTTTCTGTGTCGGAAAATGATGCCACATAATTCATTCAAATGGGGAAGGGCTGTGTGAGATACAGAGAATGATAGGGAAATAATTCCTGATGAATGTTTAAAAATATATCTTACCTTAGAAGTACATGAAAATCCACCCAAATTAGGCTAAGGCACAAAGGGAATTTATCTTCCCTTTATGTGAGTATACTTCATGGATCTAAAAATAAAATATATAGCTGCACTCTATAGTGGACTGACTATAACCAGGAGCTGGGAAGCTTTTAGGAACCAGTGTAGCTCTTCCCCACTCCCCCTATGGACATATGATGTCTTATCATCTGCTTTCTTCTTATTATTGGAAGTAGCCTTTTTTTGCTTATCTGTGGACATAGCACAAAATAGTCATTTTGGCCTATCAGGTCAAAGGCAAATTAAAATTAACATTTTTTTACTTTTCTTTTTTAAGTTCTTTGGAGAAAGAATCTGATCCATTTTTTCATTATGTGTCAGTCTTTAATCAAGTTAGTCATCATGGAGATGGGGTCAAATGAGCAACTCTTAGGGGCTAAGGGAGAATATTGTTTTGAGAAGTAGCCTCAGGTAAATATGTGAAAGACAGTGGCTGTTGAAGAAGAAACAATGAGCATCTTCATTACTCTTCTAAAATTTTAATAGGCTGATCAGTAAAACAAACAAATGATTTATTTATTATATGAAAATCAGTCACTTGTTTCTTCCCATATGTTTTTTTTTTCAGGGAATGTCAATCCATTCTGCTTGCCCATGTCATAAACTTCTACATGACTAGTAACAATAGCAACAACTAACAGGTAACACTTACTATGCATACTATGTTATAGGCATTCTACATGCTTTATCTGAGGCTTGACCTCACTATAACTCTACAAGTAGATGTTATCTACTTTATTGAGAATAAGTGAAATTTAGAGATGTTAAGTCAAAACTCCAGATCTCCTTTGGATTACCATAATAACCCATGTATTCTTGCCTCTGATCTCTCCTCTCCAATTCATTTTTTAAAACCTAGTAATCATGATATTTCTAAAATGCAAATCTGATTGTCTCATTCCTCTTAAAATCCATTTATGATGGTTTCCGTAGTCCAAATCCCCTTTGTAAAGCCTTTCATGATTTGGCCAACCTTCCTTGGGCATGCTAGGCAAGTGCTTTCCCACAGAGTTACATCCCCAGATTGCAAGCATCACGTTAAGCAACCTCTATTTACATCTTTTTTTTCAGTCAAACTATCCTCAAATTGTACAAATTATTTGTCATACTTGTTATTTTGTCCTTTATTTTACTTTTAACTAACATAATTGTATATATTGATGGGGTAAAAGTCCATTTTTTTCTCTCTGCACATTAACCATCTAGTGGTTCTCCCAGGGCTCAGTGCGGATGTCACCCTATCTGGAAGCCTTTCCTGATTGAATAGGGTGCATCTTTGTACTCCTGTTGCACTCAGCACTTTTCTCCTAAACTAATCTCACCTTCTTAGGTCTGTCTGGCTCATTGCTGAATACGTTAAGACTAGTAGTGCTTGACATGTAGTAGTTACTTCATAAATACATGTTGAATGAATGAATCTAAAGAAAAAGTCTACAAGAACTCACAAAGCTACCAAGAAACAAATATTTGGCATTTCTTGTTTAGTGAATGGATTATTCTGATAGTTATTTTACTTATTACTATGCTTTTGGCTCACAATTTATATGAACAGCAGGACAATAATCTAAAAATTAATAGAATTAATTGAGAAAAAATCACAAATAATAAGTGATATAAAATAAGCTAAAAGTGTCAAACAGTGTAAAATAAAGAAAGTTGGATGAATAAAGACAGTTTTGGGGATGGGCCAGAAAAAGCTAGGAACCGAATGTTTTTCTCAGAGCTTGCTAAATGGAATGTGCTTTGCTGTTAATATCTCACTTAATCCTTACAAAAATTCTTTGAGGTTATTATGCCTGTATTAAAGATAAAATTAAAAATCAGATTGAGTAAAATAAGCTGATTGATCTTTTATCTTTGACCTACAAATTAGAAGCATATGAAAGAAATGAAAATTTATCCTAAAACATATTATGGAGATTGAGGGTAAACTATACTACACCCCAACCATCCACTTGTTGGGCCTGGTTTCTAGGATCAGTTCTAGAACTCTCTCTCCTAAAGTTATTTCTCTCACTTTAGTATCTGCTTTGGATATAGGGATGTTTCCTTTCTTCCACCAGAATAAATTACACCTCTTCCCTCAGGTTCTGTCTTAAGTTCTCTCCCTACACCCCCGGGTACTGAGGATTGAGCCCAGGACCTCCCACAGGCCAGTGCGTTACCACTGAGCTACACCCTCAGTCTTTAAGTTCCTTTTGAGCAAAACTTGTGTCTTTGGACCCATCTTCTGAATTACCTAAGCTTTTCAAATCAAGTAAAGCACAGAGCTCTTTTTTGGGGAATTGTCAGCAACCCAAGCAGAGAATAGCATAGAGTTAGTACAGATCACGCAGAAAAAAAAGTTAAAAAACTACAATCTTTAACCGTGGTTGTATTTAAGTGACCACATGCTGTACTATGTAGTTAGAAAACCCAAATATTCAAGTTCTGTCAATTTGTGATAAGTCGGGTCCTATCTGTTGGGGATGATCTCAACATGAGGCCCAGCTGGCTTCTAAAAGATTTGGTGGTAAACAACTCTGTCCCAGCCAGCTGTATCTTCCTTAGTAGCGGATTGCCTGACCGCATGACTAAGCTATTTGGCCACTCATTTGTTATAATTGGATAAATGTGTTTGCACTGTAACCCTGTTGGTTGTTGTAATGGATAAATGGAGTAGCGACTAGTCAGGTTAGAAACAAGAGAAGCGAAGAAGAAACAGCAGCAGCAGCAGCAGAGACGGCAGAGATCAGCAGCGCTAGAAGATGCAGGTAGTAGCCTCGGCCCCAGAAATAGGGATTCTGGTACAGCAATAGAAACAGGGACTCTAAATGTGAATAGCCTTTACTCTAAAAAGAATGTTTTAAAGGCAAGAGAGAGGGAAGGTGGGAAGCGCTTGGAGGCCTTTAGCCACAGTAAAGGGAGAAATAAAGTGTTTGGAGAACTCAGGACCAGTGGGTCTACTTCATTGCCAGTCAGCCACCGAAAGAGAGCCGTCCAGTTCCTGCCGGCTGGGACCGTACAGCATCTTCTTAAGCCAAGTCTCGGTTTTGTTATTAACAAAAAGAGGCGTCGAAGACTGCAGCACTGGCTCCGGGGTAGAGCGCTTGCTTAGCATGCTTGCCGACCTGCTTCGAACCCCAGCACCGCATACACAACACCAACCAGGTGAGAAACTAAATAAAAATTGACTCTTTAAAAAATAAACCACCTGGGTCTGCCTCTAGAGGACTCCTGTAAGAGAGATGTGCGAAACCGCTTCGCAAACACTTGGTAAAATGTCGCAATGCTAAACATTTGCGGCAGGCTACAAACAAGGCCAGTCCGAATTTCCCTGACTGAAGAAAACGGAAGCCCCGTCTCTAGGGAGAGGAAGCCGCGGTTGCTACGTGACGTCACTACTCCGCGCCGGCTGCGACGGTTTCCCAGCAGGGCTCAGGGCGGCTTTCCGCGCCATGGGGACTTGGCAGCGTCTGTTTGTCTGTGCTGGGGTGTCGCTCCGGGGTGGTGGCAGGGTCCCTGCCCCGCTTCGGGGAAGCGGATCAGTGGTGTCTCGGCGCCAGGTCCGTGGTGCAACAGAGGAGGGGAGGCGGGTGGGACGGCGAGGCCATGCGGCTGGGCTGCGGGTTCCCTGGCACTGTCTGGCTATGGACGCGACTCAGTCTCTTTGGGTTCCCGCTCATTTGCAGGCTCAGCGAGACCTCAGTTGGCTGGACTTGCCCGCTTTTCAAGCGGGCCTTTAGTAGGACCAGGCTGAGGCGCGGTGGGGGCATGAAACATGGTTAGAACGTGCATATGTGTTGCACATTGCTTTCTTGGTTTGGGGTTATTTTAGTAAATAGGTTAAAGAGAAGGAAAACACGAGGAGCATTTAACTCCTTGAGGCAACTTATTTCCATTTTTAAAAGTCAGTATGTCCAAGCAAAAACATTTCCGTTTCAACAGTGTATCTTTACAGTTGTGATGTATAACAGTAGGTAACTAGTAGAGAGAATTACAAAAGAATGGTTTCTTAATTGAAAAACCCGAGTTATTTTTACTTTTGCAGCGTGATAATGGAGATGGCTTATTTACAGGGCTTTCTTTTCTTCTTTTTCTTTTCTTTTTGTTTTGTTTAAGTTATCTGGCGCTGAGAGTGAGATCCTAAAACAAAGAAGAACACAAATGATGTCTCGAGGACTTCCAAAACAGAAACCGATAGAAGGTGTTAAACAAGTTATAGTTGTGGCTTCTGGGAAGGGTGGAGTTGGAAAGTCTACTACAGCAGGTATCACAGAACATTCATTCTGATTCTGATGAAGAACTTACGCCAGCTGGCAAATGCACATTATTAAAATTATTCTTTTAAGTTTAGTACTTGTGAAATTTCTAAAACTTGATTCCTTAGTATCCGGAGATGATTTTGGGTAGGAGGTTAAATTTGGAGTTAGTCTGAACTAAATGTAGAACCAGGTTTTCTATTCCATAACTGAGGAAAAGGTGGCCAGGTTGCCTAGCAGATTTCACTTAACTAAGAAAAGGGTACACCCTCTTTTCATAGGGTGGTTATGTAAATTAAACAGGCTAACCAGTTACACCTGTGTCTCCATCGTAGTGAGTGCTCAGCAGTTGGTTGCTGTTATTTTTAAAACCTTTGTAACTTTAATGCTAAAATATGTGTGATTTTTCTCCTATCTTTATCTGTGAACAAATGGCTACATATTTGCAAGGAGATTGCTTGTTTTTGTGACCTTTTCTCATGTAATCATTATTGTCACCATAAAGTCAACGTAGACTATATTAATATACTATGAACAGATAAATACTTTGGTCTTTTTATTGATTGCAAATTTGTCGTTAAAAACCATACTTCAGAACCCATAAAAGAAGTGCCACAAAAAAAATTTTTTTTTTGGCTGGGCATGTAGTTTGCCTAACATGTGTGAGGCCCTGGTTTAGCTTGCACTGAGAAGAAAAGAGAAATAAAAGACTTAATAGTCAAGATTAATAATTGCAAAAAAATTTCAAAAGAAATTTCTAAAAAGAAAAAAGGTTATTTTAGAGTAATAATATAAAAGAGATGCTTTTTGTAGTCTTCACAAGAGGCAACTTGAATTTTTTTCAGTTTTTTTGAGGTGTATCAACAAATTTAGAGTATATTCAAGGTACAGAATTTGATGTTTTGATATATGTCTGTGTCGTGAAATGATATCCACAATCAAGCTAATTAGCATATCTATGACCACATCTAGTTATTTTTGTATGTGTGGTGAGAATACTGAAGATTATTTTCTTAGTAAATTTCAAGTATACATTATCATTAACTATTGTGACCATGCTGTACATGAGGTTTGCAGAACTTATTCATCTTATAACTGGAAGTGTGTACTTTGTGACTTTATTGGATGCTTGTAATTTATTAATTTGGAATCATAAAACGTTCATGCCTTCTAATTACCTCATATTGAATTTTCATTCATTTCATTAGGAATGGCTGCTAACTCAGTCTTACCCAAACAATCTTTTCTTGCAGTTGATGATTATCTTTATCATATTTCATTTTGTAAATTTTGGTTAGTTATAGACGGACAGAAATTTTTTAAAAATTTGAGCTTTTTTCAGACTATTAACCTAAAATTATAAAGCATATATTTACCTTAAAATTTTTTAGTTCTTTTGAAGCCAGTGACCCAATAAGGAAGAGTGGTTATAGGATTCTGTGAATTTCATAAGAGATTTTTCTATGTTGACTTGAATACGTATCTTGTACATTCTGGGTATAAGTTTTACAGTTGTACAGATAGCAATAAATCCAGCTGTAGAGTGTTATTAGCTCTATTGCTTCCCCCTCCCATTTTGACCTGAAGGGAATTGAGTTTGTCAGATATTTTGAAGAAATTAAGGTTTATGTTGTGAGATTATCCATTACTGTTTGTTGGATACTGTACTGTTGGTAAAAAATGATTCATGCTTTGTTCTTAATGAATTCATGCTATATCCTATACATTTTTACTTTTTTCCTAAAGGCATATGATTTGATGATGTGTTTTTAAAATTTAGAAACTCTTAATCTTTGATTCTAGATGCTGTCTCCTCTTGTTTTGGAAAATTTGGAGTACATTTACCTGTTCTCAGTAGTGTGAATTCTTTTGCACACTGTAATTATGTAGTGTGCATAGTGTGGATAAAGTGGGAAGTGTTATGATTCTAGCCATTAATTCTTTTTTGTGCAGTGTCATTTTTTTGGGTCTGTAGACTAGCGGTTCTTTAAAACAGACTGCTTATTGTTTTCAGTTGGAAGATATGTTGCCATGGAATGTGAAAGCATTTAAATAGGAAAATAAATGGGAAAGTGAATAGCATGTGGCACTTAGTAGGGGCATCAGTAAATGTCCGTCCCTTTTTTTTTTTCTTTAACATTTAACCATGTGTTCCGAATAGCTAGTCTGTATTTTTTCATAACAATTCTGAGGTTATTTCTATGTAACTGTTGATATATTTCTTTCCCTTGCTGTATTTAATACATTTCAAAACTATTCTCAAAATACTTACATTTGGATATATATGCTAGAGAGATTTTTGAGGTATGTTAGAGATATTTATCAAGTTCCATGCCCTACGCTAAGCACTTTAAATGTTCTATTTCGTTTCAGTAAGTAGGAGTTATCTTCATTTTGTAGAGAAGGAAGCAGATTTACAGGTAAAATAATCTACTCAGGGTTATACGTACAAAAAAGGTTCAAGAGCTAGGATTTGTATCAGGTCTGTCTGAAAATTTATTCTAACTATTTTATTGTTATTTTTTGATACTGGGGATTGAACCCAGGGGCACTTCACACTGAGCTACATCCCCAGCCCTTTTGATTTTTTTTTTTTTTTTTTTTTTTTTTTTTTTTTTTTTTTGTTTTGAGACAGGGTCTTGCTAAGTTGCTAAGGGCTTCACTAAGTTGCCGAGGGCCTCAAATTTGTGATCCTTCTGCCTCAGACTGAGTTGCTGGGAGTTGAGCCACTGTACTGTGCCTGGTGTACCTACTCTAAAGGAAACACCTTGATATAATTTATACTGTTGATCTGTAAGGAAATGTTATTCACAGTATGCGGATCTATTTTTTTTTTTTTTTTATCTGTCTTGGAACTGTGTGACTGTACGACCTCTCAGATGTAGCATGTTCTTGTTGCTGGATTAGACATGGCTTTGGGATCACTACTTTCCTTGTTAATGTCTCTGATTCACTGGCTTAAGTAGTTTGGGAAACACATTTTACTTTATCTCTTTACCTTTTACCTTCTTCCCTTCCCTCTGTGCACAATGGCCCAGCCTTTTGTATACCTGTGTATTTATGACTCAGATACTTGAAATGTCTACAATACCAGCCTTTCTTTTCTTTTTTTAAAGAGAGAGAGAGAATCAATTTTATTTATTTATCTGGTTTTCATTTCTCTGACACTTAGTTGTATATGTAGTGCTAGGGTTTGAACCTGGGTCCTCATGCATGCCAACTAAGTACTCCCAACTAGTGAGCCCCTAACATTTCTTTCTTTCTTTTTTCTTTTTTTTTTTCTTTTTAAAAAGGGAAGGGGGACAGTGAGAGAGAGGGAGAGAGAAGCAATTTTTAGTTTTTCATGTGACTCATTCCTTGGACACTTCCCTGTGTACGTGGTGTTGGGGTTTGAACTTGTGTACTCACACATGCTGGAGTTCAAACCCCAGCACCATGAACTCAACGAAGTATCTGAGGGATGAAAGTCACTTGAAAGGCTAAATAAAAATTGCTTCTTACTTTCTCTCTTTCTCACTGTCCCCTCTTTTCTTTAAAACAAATAAAATAAAATAAAATGTTAATTTGGGGCAGGCAGCAGTGCT
The DNA here is from genome assembly GCA_004027875.1 of Aplodontia rufa. Lineage (NCBI taxonomy): Eukaryota > Metazoa > Chordata > Mammalia > Rodentia > Aplodontiidae > Aplodontia > Aplodontia rufa. The sequence continues at coordinate 23,817 of PVKS010002477.1, forward strand.
AAATTACATTATGTTGTTAAATTCTTTTTTTTTTGTCTTTTCACTTCATTCTCTCCATGTCATTGTTTTTTGCAGGTAAGGGATATATGTTAAAAGTTTCTATACTTGGTTATTATACGCAGAATATTAAAAGGGCACAATGAATTTTAATAGAAGGAAACTTAATAAACTGAAATACTTTATGTTTCTTTCAGTGAACCTTGCACTTGCACTCGCAGCGAATGATTCGGTAGGTGTTCATTAATAAACATCTTAAAATGTTTTAATGAATATATTGAATATTAAAACATATTTATATAAATAGTTTATAGTGAATATATTGAGTATTAAAACATATTTATATAAATAGTTTATAGTGTCAGTCTACATAGTTTCATACCATTAAGGAACTAAAAATATTGCCATTAGTACTTGTTGCATTTAATAACAACACTTAAGTAATATTAGCAATATAATCATAACATATTGTTTGCTATTTATTCCACAAAAGGTTTTCATGTTTTTGCATGGAGGTCTTAAACTAGTTTTCACAATTTATAGTCTATTGAAGGATTATTCTGGGTTTAATTTTTTTTTTTTTTTAGTGAGAGAGGGACAGTGAGAGAGAGAAAGAGAAAAATAATTTTAGTTTTTCATATGGCTTTCATTGCTCCGACACTTCATTGTACATGTGGTGCTGGAGTTTGAACTTGCATAATTGAACATGCCAGGCAAGCACCCTCACTGCTGAGCCACCATTCCAGCCCCATGGGTTTAATTTTTAAGTGTTAGTAATTCAGTTCCTTTTTTTTTTTTCTTTCTTAAGATAAAAGACACTTTAAGAATAGTTTATGTGCACTGAAAAAAAATTCATAGAATATGTATGTAACATAAAACTGAAGGTTCACACTCCCCTCTTTATACCAAGAATTAACGGTAGAAAGTAGTTTTAAGTATATGCTTTTAGTTCTTCCTCTTTTCGTATAAAAATTTAAAAAATACATGTGTACATGATTGTGCATACATCTTTCTATTCTTTATTCTTAATGACTGTGCATAAATGGTTGACTATAATATATTTAAACAGTCTGCTTTTGAAGGAGTATTTAGGTCCTTCTCCTTATTCTAATGATACTACAGTGCAATTCTTACATAGTATCCTTACCCACCAAGTATATTTTTGTAGGATAGATTCTTGGAAGTAAAATTACTAGGTCAAAAGATACGTACAGTTTGAATTGTACCTATGTACTCCTAAAAATTGCCTTCATTTTTTATTTTGCTGTAGTCTATGGAGGTACTCCTTTCTCATACTTTTAATTTTAGATGTTATCTGTTTTCTTTGATACTTAACATAAAAATAAAAATTAACATTGAATGAATTATGTAACTCCATACATTACTAAATAGTAATTTATGTATTTCAGAATAGATTCTACTTCTTTATACTATAAAATATAAGAGTTCATTGATGTGGTTAGCTATGGCTATGCTTCTGACTTATTTTCTAACATTACTATGCAATTTCAGTTCCCAATAGATAGCATATGTGGAAAAATAATGTGTTATCTCTATAAGTGTGATATTGATGGAAGGGGTCCAGAATCTACTAGAACAGAATTAGGTATGCTGATATTCATGTCTTCTGTTTGACTTATTTCAGAAATTTAGAAAATAATAAACAGCTTGAGTAATATTTTGGTCATCTAAATTTTATTTGCTGTGGAACCAACTAGTATAATTGGACTTTTTAGAAAAGAAAATAGAATCACATTTTTTTTAAGTTGTGCTCCTTGAATGAGAAGTTATGCTCCAGTGTTAAGGTCAAATTTTTTCTTTTTAAATTTCCTTACAACTTTTCTCTTTTTATGGTGGACCTGCTTTCTTGTATCCGATGTTGTCTTCTTTCTTGAATTTCATTTTTGTTTTTCTAAAGGACATCCTTTAGTCTTTCTTTGGTTTGGTGGGCAGAGTAATGGCCTGTCAAAGATGTTTACATCTTAATTTTGGGAGCCTGTGAATATATTACCTTCATGGCAAAAGAGACTTGCTGGCATGGTTAAGTTCAGTTCAGTGCAGTAATAAGGGGTCTTTATAAAATGAAAAGGGAGCATGAGAGTCAAAGTCAGGGATTCCATGTGAGAACTCATTCCACTACACTGGCCTTGAAGATGGAATGGGATCACTGGTTCAGGAATGTGGATACCCTCTAGGAAGTAGGAAAAGAAGGAAGTAGATTCTTTTAGTCTCTGAAAGGTATGTAATTCTGCTAAGACCTTAATTTTAGCTCACTGAACTTGCATGATGATTTCTTACAAAAGAAATAGGAAACTGATAGATACAGAAAGTCACATTTCTTAGTTCTTTAATTTCCAAAGGTATCTTTATTTTGCTTTCATGTTTAATAGTTTAACCCGATGTTGAATTCCAGGTTCAAAATAATATTCTCTTGGCTTTCAGAACAATTTCTTCTATTATGTTAATGAAATGTCTGATGCTTATCTGATTCATATTCCTTTGTAATGTGTTTTTCCCCTCACAGCTTTCAAGGTTTTCTTTATGACTTTTAAGTTTAAAATTGTCACAATGTGTTCATAGTTGTTGCTTTAAATTTTTTACGTGCTCAGAAATTGGTCCTGCAGTATCAAGACTTGAGTCTTTTTCAGCTTAGCAAAGACTTCTGTTCATTGATTACTGTCTGTGATGGGTTTGTTTTTTCTCCAGAAATCTAGTAAGGTAGACATTGACCCCTTTATGCTTGTTAATTTTTCTCTTGTTTTCTCTATTACTTTGTCTTTCTGTGTGTTTTGAAAGATGACTTAGACTATATTTCACATAGCTATACTGAATTTTAGTTATTTAGTCCTTGTGAAAAAATTTAATTCAGAAATTATATTTTCCAATTTTCTAGAACTATTATTTTCTACTTGCTGCCTCTCCTATATATATAAAATGGTGTGTGTGTGTATATATGTGTGTGTGTGTGTGTATATACCATTCTCTTGATTCTCTCTGAGGATGTTAATTAGGATTAATGAAAAATTTTTTTTAATGATCAATGGTTTTCTTAATTTGTTTAGGATGGTCATTCTCATAATGTGGTCCTCTGACTAGTAGAGTCAATGCTATTAGGAATTTTGTAGACATACAAAATTTTCTAGCCCTACCCCAGACCTACATAATCAGAAATCCTGGCAGTGGAGTTCTGCAATCATGTTTTAACCAGCAACTAGCCCGTTAGCTGATAATGATGCTAAAATTTAAGAACCATGATTCAAGGTTTCAGTGTTTTATAAAATGTAGGCACATTGTGTACCCTTAAAGTTTAATAAACCAGGAAAGAGAAAAGGAAGAGAAATGTCTGAAAACAAAAAGATATATTGAAGTTCAAATGTAGTAGTAAATCTGCTTTAGTACCTTTTGTTCGAGTGGAAAAAGCATTTTTTTTAACAGAGCATTTCCATAAATGTAATTATATTTGATTCTCAGATACCTATAATGCAGTCCATATAGTATTTATCAGTTTTACAGTCTTTATTGATTCTTCCCAGTCCTTGCCACATTTCATCAGCCGTCAAATATCCTTGACTATATCTGTAATATTTTTCCAATATTCATCTTTTTATTTCCACTATTCCCACTTTAAGACTCATGTAACTTCATTTTTGGCTCATTCATTCATTTATACCTCAAACAATTATTGAGTACCCTGTTTGTCCTAAGTGTTAGTTTGGAGGATACAGAAATGAATGAGACTCCCAGTCCTTGACTTTGAAGAATGCAAAGATTAGCACATCACTGCAGCTACCCCTTATCTGCCTGTGCTTAAAGCCAGATTACTCTTCAGTATTGGAATCATATAACTTCACTGCTCAGAGTCACAGCAGAAAACCTTTGCTACTATTTAAGATCATCTGCTCCAGTTTGCTTTTCTTGGTTTATCTTCAGCTATTCTGCCACGAACAGCTATAAATACTCTGGCTTCTGTATGAAATGAAGAAGCAGTTTGGATGCAGGGGGCTGCGGGAGAGAGTGCTTGCAAGTCAACTCTAATCCCTCCGCTCTCACCAGAATATTTATTGTGTTAAAACCAGGGATTTCCAGTTAGCTTGATTTAATCAATGTAGGAAGGGATGCATCTGCACTTACTTTTGAAAACAAGTATGTGCCACAAAACTTGCTAAAGGTTAATCGACGGCAACTATTATTTGGGGGGCAGGGATGATCATGTCTGCAACATTCTTCCTAATAGTTCCATTGCATGAGCTAATGTGGATTCTTTGCTAAAGCCAGTCTGAACTGGATGTGATTTGTTCTTGAGAGAGCTTACAGTCTATCTTGTGCATTTCTACTGGAATGTTCTCTTCACCTCTCTTCAACTTTATGTGCCTACTCTCGAAGACTATGCTGGTTATATCTTGCACAGGGGGGTCAAGGGAGTCTGATGACAGAAATCCAGGCTATTCTGTTGATATGTACCTGTGGGCTGCTTCCTAATGCTTATACAGGAGCTTTATGAGCCATCCTTTCCCTGAGGGGCAGCTCAGTGAAGTGTTCCCTGAATTTACCTGGAGTGAGGGTCTTTCCTCATTCTGTGAAATCCAGTAACTTTATGTTATTATTGCACTCAGGTATCCATTCTGGTAATTTTTGTAATAGCAGTATAACCTATTGAGCATTTATTATATTAAGCACTGTAAATAAGCACATAGACTAATTTAATCCTCATGACATGATTCTTAGCTCATTTCCTCTTCATAGCAACTGGATGGAAATAGATATTATGATCTTCATTGTAGAAGAGGAAGTAAAAGCACATAGAAGTTAAGTAACTCACCCAAGAAAGTAAATGACAGAGCTGAGTGTTCAACAAAAACCTAGAACCTTTTCTCTTAATCTACCACTCCTATTTTTATTTAGATTCTGTGATTAAGAAGTGGGTTGCAGCCTGGGCAGTGTAGTGAGACTGTCTCAAAACAAAACAGGTCAGGTGCTTGATGGGGTGTACCTGTAGTCCTGTCTATTCAGGAGGCTGAGGCAGGATTGCTTGAGCCCAGGAGTTTGAGGCCAGCCTGAGCAACATAGTCAGACCCCTGTCTCAAAAAACCAAAACCAAGTAAAAAAGTTTGGTTTTCTTCATCCTTGGCTACCTTCAGTAGCTAGCACAATGCCTATGATTTAGGAAATGCAAAATAAATGTTTGCTACATAGATGAGAATGCATGGACAGATTTCATAATGTGCAAGTGACAAAGTTTTTGTTTTTTGGCTTGGTTTTACTTGGGATAGGAACATTTGTGATGAAGTAATAGTCTATACACTTTTTTTCCTGCATTTTTTGGGGAGAGAGCGAGAATCAATTTTATTTTTCCATCTGGCCTTCATTTCTCCAGCACTTAGCTGTGTTTGTGGTGCTGGGGTTTGAACCCGTGTCCTTCCACATGCTAGGCAAATGCTCTAACTGCTGAACCACTGCTCCAGTCCATTTCCTGCTTTTTAAAAGATGGTATTCTCTATGATTCTTTTTGGCCCTCTTCTTGTTTCGTATTCTACCCAGTAATTCTCACAGCCCCAGTTTCTACTTATGTGACCTTGACTCAGAGTGCATCACCAACTTGGATATCTTTCTTGGCAACCAGACCTTTCTGTTTAGCTATCTACTGTAGATGCCCACTGGAATGCTTTAAAAGCATTTCAAACAGTCTGTGTAAAACTAAACTCTTTTCCTTTCTTGTAATTATCTTTGTCCGATGGGAATGATACCATTTGCTCCCATCCCCATATCCATTGAGGGTATGTTTACTTATCACATTTGTTAGTCTGTGAATCCTTGGGGGATAATTATTTTTAGTTATTTTTCTTTTTTTAAGTCTCAGTGCCTAGTCTAGTGATGGAACATAGTGGACTCTTGACAAATTTTGGTAATGATCTTGGAACATGTTAAGTGTGTGTGCGATCTTGGAACATGTTAAGTGTGTGTGCGCGCGCGCACCTGTGCACGTGCTGGGCATGCCTGTGTACGTGCACAGGCATACACACAGTATACTTAGTGGACTCCAAATATTGGTTGAGTTGTTCCTAGTGCGCTCAATGTAAATTGCACTTTTTTTTTCCTGAGCAAGTGAAATAATTAAAATCTAAATGTGATATTGTATATGAAGCACTTAGCACAATGGCTGATCCTTAGTAACTTCTAAATGAAGTTTTTTAGTATTGATAGCTAGGTGAAAGCCTTTTGTAAGTAACTTCAAAATAAGAGTCAATATGTATTTTACTTACTTCACTATTTTGGCAAAATTTATTTTAAGTTCTTTTCATTGCTAGAATAAATTAACAACTAGAATTTTAATTGGATTTAAAAATGGAAAAGGAAGCAGTATTATCTTCAAAGAGTTTATTTCTTTGGTTATTTTGTTTTTCCACTGATGTTTGTCTTAAAATATTTATTTTCCCCCATGATCACATAATGTTTCTACATGTATTCTTTCCAGATGTACTGACTTTTTCACAAATTATTACAAGTTGTTCTTTAAAAATAATTATCCTAAGCCTTATCCGAAGCCTTTGAAGTTCCTTCATCATATTAGGACAAACCAGGAAATTTTAGTTCAAGATTTAGGTTTTGAAAACTTCAAAGTCTTGGAATAGAATATATTTTGTATCACCACTTACAGCACTGTTATTTACTTTATTACTATATATATATGTATAACAGTTAACATGTTTTTGGTTTCAGGCTGACCAGGGCATGATTTTAGCTCTGCCTCTTGCAACCATATGATTTTTGCCTCTTCCTACCTCGTAAAGTTGCTGTATTAAAAAGGATATAGCACATTTGAAGCACTTAACATGGTGTCTAGCACATAGTAAATACTAACAATACCATTAAGAGCTATTTGTTTTAGCTGTTACAGTACTGCAAATGCCAGCATATAAATTTTATTATAATCTGGAAAATTAGTTATGATGTGAATGAGGGCTAAAAATGGATGAAACTATGTTTCTCAGAATTGCAGTTGGGAAATTTTGTACCCACTTAATTCAAGTTCGTAAGGTTGGGGGCTCATTTTTTTTTTTAACACCAATAGGTAAAGAGGTTACACTATGCTAAATTAATCTGTTCTTAATGTTTTTATTATAACTAGGAAGTATATATCATAGATGCATTTCTTAAGAGAATATTTTGTTTCAGTATTATGGTCAGCCATTTTGGAGAAAACTATAATCTTTGTTTTCAAAGTAAAAGTATTGTAAAGCTAGAGGGGAAACTTGGGGCAGTAGACGAGATCTAGAAGGAACACTTGCAAGGTTGTTATTTTTTTCTGATTTTTCTTCAGTTCAAAGGTACTTCTTGGTAGGAAGTATGTTTTATATTTAAGAAGAGATTCAAATTCACTTTTTTACATTTACCAAAGAGAGAAAGACTCAGAACATATTTTATAATTAGAGCTAAAGTCTTTACTAAGACTTTCTTTTAAAAAATGGAACACTGAATTTTCCTACAAATGTTTGATAATTGTGATATCTATACACCCACTCATACATACTGAATAGAGTTCTGATGACTTTCTTTTTTCTTGTTTCTTATATAGGCTTGTTTGTACATTCACCAAACTTTTATTGAGGGCCTGTCATTTCCTAGTACCCTGTTTGACCTGGGGGATAGAAGGTTGAAAGAACTCTGTCCCTGTCCTCAGGGCAAGTAACTGTTTAGAAGTTTGTTTCTAGTTTATACCAGGTTTTTCTGTATGGCATTATTTGACTTGTCTCCAGTCTATTTCTCATCTGCCACTGATGCTTTTCCCAGTCTTTGTGGCTTTCCTCATACCTTCTGTCCCATTTCAGTTTCTTCACACGTGCCACATGGTCTTGCTTCCTATTCCACATGAAAAATAGGCTTTTCATTGGTGATTTCTTGAATGTTCTCTCCCTCTGTGATGTGTATAGTCATCATTACCTTCTTCCCTTGCTGGTAATACCCTGCTTGCGCTCTTGATTCTTAGTGTCCTGCCTCTTCTGGAACTTTGACTTAATTCCTTTTTGTTCTCTTCAGTTTCTGTACCGATTCCTTCACCCAGGCCTATAGATCTCTGCTCATCTTACTCATCCTCATATAGAGTATGAATAATATGTATTCATTGGGTGAGTGATGGAATCGGCAGACCTTTTTAACCCCCTTGCGTACCCTCAATATTCTGTTCTCTCTGTTACTGTCCTGTTACAACCGTACTTGAGGGAGAGGTCTACACAGATGTGTCAGTTTATTCAGTTTTCATCTTCTGTGATTTGACTTAATGCCACGTTATTAAAGCTCTTTTCATGTAGTGTTTTTGTCAGCTTTTTTTTTTTTTTTGCTACTGTGACCAGAAGACCTGACAAACAATTTTAAGAGAAAAAGTTTATTTGGGGTCGCATAGTTTCAGAGGTCGCAGTCTATAGGCAGCCAACTCCATTCCTTGGGGCCTGAGGTGACACAGAACATCCTAGCAGATAGGTTTGGCCCAGGAAAGCAGCAGCGGGAAATATGGTACCAGGAAGGAGATAAGGGTGGGTGGAGAGAGTGAAAGAGACTGCTCTTCTTACCACAATAAAATATAAACCCCAAAGGCATGCCTCCAACGACCCACCTCCAACCACATCCTACCTGCCTGCAGTTACCACCTAGTAGATCCCCACTAGTGGATTATTGCACTGATTAGGTAAACCTTATAACCCAATCATTTCACTTCTGAATTTTCTTACATTGTCTCAAACATGAACTTTTGGGAGGCACCTAATATCTGAGCCATAACACCTAGTTATCAGTATTCTGCCAAATATATTTGTTCTTTCTATTGACTCTTCTTGTTTTCCTACTGCATTTGATATTATTGGCTATAGTTGCTGACACCTTAGGGAACTTTTATTTGCTTAGCCTTCCCAACTTTATTTTTTCTTGGTTTGTTTTTCTCTTGCCCTTTCAGTTTCCTCTTTAACTTTTTATATTTTTCTATTCTTGTACCTTCTTATTTTTCTCCCTTGTAATCCTCTTTGTCTTCATAGACTGTTCTATCCACTCCACTTTTAAATATCAGTCTCTATTTCTTTAGAAATCCAGAACCTTCTTTTGATAGTTTTCTTAACATTTCCATTTGATGTTCTACAGATATGTGAGATTTTAATCATCTCCAAAACCTCCTGTTCGTGTGTTCATTAATAATTCACTTATGTGTTGCCATTACCTGTTACAGTTATTGATTGATGTGTAACAGACTGCCCTGAACTATTATGCATATAGATTCTATGAGAAAAGAATTTGTACAGAGCAGCAGGGATGACTTATGTTGTTCGGCAATGACTGGAACTTCTGCTGGGATGATATAAATGGGGAGGAACTGTAATTATTTGGGGGCTACTCACTCACATGCTTGGTACTTGGGCTAGAATGACTTGAAGCCTAAATTCAGCTAGGGTTGTTGATTGGAGGGTCTTTACATGGTTACTACACATGGCATTGGATTCCCCACAGCCTGACAACCTCAGTGTAGTTTAGCTTCATTGATAGCTGAGAGCTCCAAGAGTTAGTGTCCCATTAAATAGGAGGAAGCAGTATGGCCTTTTGTGACCTACATTTGGTAGTCAGGCTGGAAACTTGGTTGAAGTAGTCACATGCCTTCCCCAATTCAAGGGGAGGCATCATCATAAACGTCAGCTCTGGTGGGAAGAATAAAAAAAAAATCTTGAAACCTTGACATCATCCTTGTTTTTCATCTCTTCCATCCTACTCCACTTTTAAATATCAGTCACTAAATGCTGGCTGCCCTTTTTTATTCAAGAAATATCTTTTATCCATTATCATGAACATAAGTAAGAATTTTGTCATCTTTGAGAGTTTCCATAAATCTTACAATTGGCCAATTTAATCTCTCCCACCTTAAATTAAGTAATTCTTCATATTGTTAGTAGAAAAGTTCTTATTGCATACAGGTCTTAGCCCAATTTGTGTAGCTTAGTTCTAAAATACTGGTTTCCCTAATATTCCACTCTGAACTTGACTTGGCCTGTACTGCTCCTTTGCATTGACTTTTTCCTTGACTGACTGCCTTGCCTTCATTGCCAGATTCTGTTATCTTTCAGGTCTCACATTGGATGTTACTTCCTGTGTGAGGCAGCCTTAGTGGCTTCAGATAATATTACTTCCTCTTCACTTGGTTCAGATGTTGGTCTAATGCCATAAAGGTGACCATGACTTCCACATGGTCAAGGTCTGCATCTTAAATCATCTGCCACTGTTGTCTGGCCCATTGTTACATATTCAATAAACTTTTTTTTTTTTAAAGAGGAAGTGAGAGAGAAAGAGTTGAATTTATTTTTTCATCTTTTTTTGTTTTTCCAATACTTAGTTGTGTATATGGTGCTGGGGTTTGAAGTCGGGTTCTCGCGCATGCCAGGCAAGTGCTCCAACCGCTGAGCCACTGCTCCAGCCCCAACCCAGCCCGTATTCAGCAAACTCTTGCTAAGTGATTGAAAGCACATTACACTTTGATGAAATTTTCCAAAAGTTCTAATGGATTTCCAAATGTCCATAAAATTACCAAGGAGTTATTTTTGCCTTGGGAGAAATAGGCTTAGAGAAGCTTTTAATAAAGGGAGTTTAAATCCTGTGCATCAATGTTTTTATTTCAGTTAAAACATACATCAAAAACTAGAAACTGATGTTGAAGTGTTTTTATATGCCAGAAATTTTAGGGAATTGGGCAAATATTACGTGTAAAACAAGCTTTGATAAGATTAAAGGCAATGAGAATAAAATTGAAATCAGAACAGTATTGTTTTGAGTTGTGGCATTTTAAAGCTTTAGTTTTGGCTGTGAAATATTTCACATGATGAATTGTGTTCCAGCCTGTTTCTTTCTGGTCAGGAATGTGTGATAGTTCACTTTTGGCAGTTGCACTGTGTGAAAGGGCTAGGGTCAGCACTACTGTGCAGAAATGGGTCAGTGGGCCTTCAGATGAAAGGGAAAACAGTTTTAAAGGGCCTTTATTTATTGTTGGCATAATACAATAATTATAAGCTTGAACTTCTCACCACGTTCCTGCTTCCTCCTCCATCTCTCAGATGCTTTGCCAAATTAACCACATCAACCAATTTTACAGAAAATGGATTGTTGTCTTAAATAGTTCTTTTAGCTATTATTGAGATGCTTCTTCAGAAAGTCTCTCTTCTCTCTTGTCATCCAAAGGATATAAGTCTCCTTTGTACTTCTGTGAAAATCTTAAATGGTCATTTAAAGAGAGCAGGCCGCATGTTTTACTTCAGTGAGTGATAAAGTGCAACCACTTATTTTTCAGCTGAGTGAAGAAGGAAGAACTCTTTACTACTGTTGCTTTAAAAGATTATTTCATTACTGTCAGGATGATAACAAGCTAGGATTTTCCGAGATAGATGACAAGTTGGATTATTGCCTGTGGCTCTTAAACAATGTAGCATTCTTGAATTTAAGGAAGGAAAGTACTCAGGTAGTCTTTGAAGGCAGTCTAGATCCCCTGCACGGAGATAAGATTGTTTTCTCTGTATTTCAGTTTTTTAGTGACTAGAACAGGAAGTGCAAGGCATCTGGAAACCCTGGAATAGCTTTGCACTCAAATTTATACTAGAATATTATCTGGAATCTGATGGGGGCTCTTTGCCATGAAAACTAATTTAGGTGCTAGTCTTGTCCTTTGGACTTTCCGGCAGCTTAAATAAAAGATGACCAATATATTTATTCCTATTCTAAATATGATTAAAAGTATAGTTTATTTAAGGGAAAATAGGATATCTGTATATCTGAAAATATTTTATACAGCTGAAGAGCGTCCTGCCTGGCCAAGAAACATTAATGAAAATTATTCTGAATGGGCATTCTTCCATTGGTTTATGATTTTTCTGTTGGCTTCTGTGCTTATATATGCAACAGAATAACAAATGCTTAATTTCAATTTACTTGTCTAGCGATGGAGAGGGATTTGTCATAGAAATTAAAGAACGGATATTATTTTATCATACCATTGCCAACTAAAAATGTGAAATGTGGTTTAAGTGATGGTATCAGAGATATAAAGGTTAAAAGCATATGTGAGCTGGGAACCGTGGTGCATGCCTGTAATCCCAGCTACTGGGGAGGCTGAGGCAGGAGGATTGCAAGTTCAAAGCCAGCCTCAGCAACTTAGTGAGGTCCTAAGCAACTTAAGGAGACCCTGTCTCAAAATAAAATATTTCTTAGAAGGGCTGGGGATGTGGCTCAGTGATTAAGCGCCCCTGGGTTCAATCCCTAGTACCAAAAAAAAACCAAAACAAAACAAAAAAAATATGTGAGCAATTAAGGCAAGGCAATTCAATGTGTTCAGATGTTATGGACATATGTAGGATCCAGAAAGTTAAGTAACTACTGAGTTAAACTCTTACGTGAATGAACATAATTATCCTTATTGTAGAAGCACAGAATATTATTCCCTTGATTTTCATTTCATACAAATAGACTTCATTTGGGCATTAAAGGAAAACATTGTATTTGAAACACATTCTTTATTTTTATTTTTAAAGAAAAAGGGTCAGTGAGAGAGAGAAAGAATTTTATTTAGTTTTTCATCTGTTTTTTGTTGCTCTGCTTCTTTGCATATCTGGTGCTGGGATTTGAACCCATGTCCTTGTGCATGCCAGGCAAGTTCTGTAACCACTGAGCAACCACTCCAGTTCTGAAACAAACACAATTTAAGAAATGACCAGTCTGTAGGAAATATAGGATTGGCTTTATGTTTATAGTTATGTTTGGAAGTGTGAACCATGACAGTCTCAGTTCTTAGTAGGGAACTGGTGAACAGAGGACGAAGTTCTGAATAGAAACCATCTGGGAAGTTACCTATACTGACAGAAGAATGTGTTTTAATTGGTTAATTTTAAAAATTAAGGTGAAAATCAGAGAAGAGGTATGCTATTGTGGTCCACATTGATTGCATTATGAAAGGTTCCTTTTTTTTTTTTTTTTTTTATTGAGAGGGATAGTGAAAGAGAATCAATTTTATTTAGTTTTTCATGTAGCTTTCGTTGCTTTGACACTTATGTTATGTACGTGGTGCTAGGGTTCAAACTTGCATCCTCGCTCATGCTGGGCAAGTGCTGTAACCGCTGAGCTACCACACCAGTCCCCAGTTTGTTCCATTTTTGAGGTCTGATCCTGATTATAAAGGCAAAATGGGAACTTGGATGGCTGAGGCTTGGCTTCTGTTTTATTGTTTCAAGTACCATGCTTTCCTTTAATGTCCAAATGAAGTCTGTATGAAATGCAAATTAAGGAAATAATATTCATTGTTTATACTAGTAAGGATAATTGTGTTCATTTGTTCAAGAGTTTCTTCATTATTTACTATGTGCTAGTTGCCTTTCTGGATCCTGAAGAGGTAGTGGTAAAAGTCAAAGTTTGCTCTGTTCAAGGAGTTTACCGTCTAGTGAAAGAGATATAATAAACATACTTTTAGGTAGTAATAAGATTTACGAAAATAATAAAGCAGCGTAAGGAAATGGAAAGTGATGTGAGATGCTCTTTTAGATAGGGTTGTTGGAGATGGCATCCTTGAAGACATAATAATTGAGCAGAGATCTGAATGAATTGAGAAACTGGACTAGAGGTAGAACAAAAGCCCTGACATGGGCTCAGCTTGGATTATTGGAAGAACAGGAGGAGGGGGCAGGTACATGTCATGCAGAGCCTTGTAAGCCAGAGTGAAAATTTGAATTTTTTCTTCTTTTTTCTTTTTTTTTTCTTTTTTTTTTTTTCTTTTAAGTATGATGTAGCTGACTTTTGACTAGGGTGGTGATGTGGTCTGATTTACTCCTTAAAAGGTTGTGGCTGGGATATAGAGAATAGACTGTAGGGACATTAGAATGGAAACAGACTAGATAGTGGCTATGCAGGAATCTAGGTTAAAGTTGATAGTTTTGACTATGGTGGTAGAGGTAGAGATAAGTTCATTTCCCAAAACATTTTGAAAATAGAACCAAGATAAATTGTTAATGAATTGGGTGTGGATGGTGAAGGAAAGAGTTTATTGTTTTATATAATACATAGAAGATAAAATTGACCATTTTAGCCATTTTTACTATTTATTTTTATTTGGGTACTGGGATTTAACCCAGGAGCAATTAACCACTGAACTATATCCCTAGCCCTTTTTATTTTTTATTTTGAGGTAGGGTCTCACTAAGTTGCCTAGGGTTTCTCCAAGTGCTGAGGCTAGTCTTGAACTTGTGATCCTTCTGTCTTAGCCTCTGGAGCCACTGAAATTTTAGGTGTATGCCATCATGCTCAGTACCATTTTTAAATGTATAATTCATTGGCTTAAGTACATTTATATTGTTGTGCAATAATCACCACTAACTTTCCCCAGAACTTTTTCATCATTCCAAACTGAAACTCAGTATTTATTAGACAATCAATCCCCCTACCTCCAGGTCCTGATCACCACCAGTCTACTTCCTTTCTCTGTGAGTTTAACTATTCTCAAAGGTACCTTATGTAATTGGAATTGCACATTATTTGCCCTTTCATGTCTGCCTTATTTCATTTAGCAAAGTATTTTCAAAGTTCATCCATGTTGTAGCATGTATCAGAATTTAGGTTCTTTGGTTTTGGTCTTAGTAACATGTGAATAGCAGTTATGTTTGCTGAGATGGAGAATACTTCTGTGGGAGAGATTGGGGATTAAATAAGTTCTGTTTTATTATTTTTTTTTTTAAGAGAGAGAAGGACAGTGAGTGAGAATCAAGTTTATTTAGTTTTTCATGTGGCCTTCATTTGCTCTAACACTCTGTTTTGCATGTGGTGCTGGGGTTTGAACCCCTGTCCTTGCGCATGCCAGGCAAGCACCATAACCGCTGTACCACTGCTCCAGCCCCCTTTTTTTTTTTAAAGAGAGAATCAATTTTACTTATTTCTTCATGTGGTTTTCATTGTTCTAACACTTCGTTGTGTCCTCTTACATTTTAAATGCCCAATAGACACCAAATAAATAGGCTAAGTCCAGAGCTCAGAGGAGAGGTTGGGGCTGGGGATTTAAATTTGCATTTCATCAGAGTATCAGTGGCATGTAAGGCCATGGAACTGAATAAGATCACCTCAGAAGGAAGAGTACATTTGAGAAAATGGTCCTTAATTTGTGTGTTTTAAGGTTGTGAAGAGTACATGTACTTTCTACAGATTTAGTAACTTTATCTTAGAGTTGGAAAAATAAAATTGATTTTAAGTGTTCTTAATGTTACAGCACATTGGTTTTAGGCTGTTGTTTGTTTGTTATTTTGTTAGCCCTTTCCCTTACTTTTGCTGGCTTATAAAAGGAATAATCTTTGTTCTTTTAGAACTTCTCTGAGGAATTAAAAAAAAAATTTGTCAGGATGAATTGGGTATTGAGTAGGTTGGTTATCTAAAAGCTACACAGAATAGAAATTTTATCATGGTAGGGACAATTTGAAAATTAATAGATACCAGTGATAATAGAATAGAGGGGACTTGTTCATGAATGGAGTATTTAGTGAGGAAACACCAGCTCTGTCTGACTAAAGGGGTGGCACCTATCCAGGGGAAGGACATTTGGGGAAAATTTGTGTATTTGTTTTCTTAACA
This sequence comes from Aplodontia rufa, assembly GCA_004027875.1. Taxonomy (NCBI): domain Eukaryota; kingdom Metazoa; phylum Chordata; class Mammalia; order Rodentia; family Aplodontiidae; genus Aplodontia; species Aplodontia rufa. The sequence continues at coordinate 39,432 of PVKS010002477.1, forward strand.
GCAGAGAGGCTCTTTAGTTAGACTAGCACTGGCCTCTTTTCTTCTCCAGGGGATTAAATTTCAAAAGAAGGATCAGACCACTTTGGTGGGGTGAGGTGGGGGGTAGAACAAGAGGGATGCTTGTAGTAATCCTGGGGTAGAATTTTCCCTAGATTCCCCTTCATAGACATTTGACTGAGTACTTAAGAGGCATATCTTAGTATTACTTGATTTTTCCTCCCTCCCTTTAATGTGATTTACTCAGCTTAATTGGTTCTCAATTTTGTCTCTACAATGATCACTCTGTGAAGCTTATGAATTCCAATTCTATTTAATTAAAAGAACTTGACCCATCATAAGTATCACATCTTTGCAAAAGTAGTCTGGTAGTAGAAGTTGCTTTTATAATGGAGAAAAAAGAGTTTGGTTTCATGTTACTAATGGATACTATAATTAAAATTAATCAAAGAAAAATGAAAACTTGAGAATCTAGAGTCTACCAAATGTCATTTGTAAAGGAGGAAATTGAAGTTAGGAAAGAATAGTCTTACTTGGAAATAAGTCCTATAAATGGAACTTGAGTAGCTAACATCTGCCTCTCAAAAAATCCCCTGCAAGCCTACTACTTTTCCTTGTAGTCCTTAAGTTAGGACTGACATTTTCATATTTGCTGTGGAAATGATTGTGATAATATAAATGTTTTATTTTTATACATGATTAGATAGGGAAGATGGAAGCCAGCTGTTAAGTGCATGTCATACGAAGCACTGCACGAAATATGACATAAGCTGTAGTAAATGAAAGGTGGCAGAGGCTCACAGAGCAGGATCACTGTGGATAACTTCTGTTGTTTCTCTTGATTGTTGGTTTTAGCTTTGGCAGTTGGAGAGGTTTGCTGATAACATCACACAGCCTGTGGTTTTATGATTTAGTTTATGAAACTGGAGAATTTAAGGCATTCTTTTAAAGGAATGTTTATTAACTACCTGCTGTATGTCAGGAATTTTGGATAGAGGGGTGAAAAAGACATTCACAAGTTACTTATTTAGGTCTGTGATAAATGCCATAAAGGGGAAGTTCTGTTGTCAGGAGAACATTTAGCAACTCATTCTAATCTGAGGCTTGAGAGAAATCTTCCCCAGGTAATAATGGTAATGACGTTTGCTTTTCTACAACCATCATTATTATTCTCCATTATATCACTAATGACCATGTCAAGAATTTTTGAATTTGGAGTTTATCGTAATGGCAGTGGAATCAGATTTGCTTAAAAATTACTTGGCTCATACATGGAGGATGGGGAGGGGTGGTGTTACAGTGGATACAGAAGACCAGTTTTGGCTACTATGATAACATAAGGGGTGTTGGACTGGGGTGTTGGCACTAGAGATAGAGGAGGTAAAGTTGGTAGGTCTTAGATATGGATTGGCTTTGAAAGGGGTGAGGAAGTAGTCAAGGATGACCTACAGTGTAGATTTTTTTTTTTGACTGTGCAACTGAGTTGAGGTCAGTAAGATAAATTATTCTCAATGCTCTTGAAAAATAGCATTTAAGTTCAATATATTGAATTTCCCCTGCTTATGAAAATTCACAAATGCGTTGAGCTTTTTCTGTTATCTTTTGATAAAGATGGAAAAATAAGATACTTTTCAACCTATACTTTCTTACCTACTAAGTAATCTGTTTTTGTCTTGGGCTTATAATTGTCATTATTGACTGGAATCCAAGAAGTTTTAATTTTTAATAACTTTATTGAGAATATAATTCATATATCACACAGCTTACCCATTTGAAACATATAATTCAGTGACTTTTAATATATTCTCAGTTTTGCATCCATTATCATTTTCATTACTTCCTAAAGAAGCCCCACATCTCTAAGCTATTACCTCTCAATTTCCCTGTATGCCCAGCTCCAGGCAACCACTCAGATATTTTCTGTCTTTATAGATTTGCTTATTTAGATCTATTTTTTTTCATATAAATGGAATTTTCCTTGGTTGGATTGCTTTAACAAATTACCTTAGACTAGATGGTTTAAACAACAAACATTTATTTCTCGAAGTATTAAAGACTGGAAAGTCCAAGATCAAGGTGCTGACAGAGCTAGTGCCTGGTTGAAGTCCAGCATCCTGGTTCTTGTAGTGCTTTTTCATTATGTCATAACATGGTGGAGAGACAGAGCTCTCTGAGGTTCCTTTTATAAAGGCCCTAACTACATTCATGATGCTGCCATCCTCAGGCCTAATTATTTCTAATTATTTCTTCCTACCTAATACCTTCATATCAGGGGTTAGGATTTCAACACACGAATTTTGGGGAACGCAAGCATTTAGTCCTTCACATATAATTTATTGCCTTGTCATTGATTTCTTTGACTTAGCATGATGTTCTCAAGTTTCATTCATGTTATAGAAGTCTCTCATCTTCAGATGATTATGTTCCAAGATACAGTTGGATCCTGAAATTGTGGATGGTACTAAAACTAATAATTTAATGATGTTTCTGTCTTAACTAAGCTCTTACTACACACTGGCTTTAACTTTTGTAGTTTGAGGTGTGATTGCAAAACTAAGTTGACTTTCCTTTTTCTTCACAATTTCAAGGATAGACAGTTCATCCTTACTGTATAACTTAGCAAACTGAGTCAAAGTCTTTAAGTCCTTAAGTCAAGAATTCACTTATAGGAAGCACTTTATAGCTTCTCATTTGGCATATTTGAATTGCCAGCATCACTACTTTTGTGTCTTGGGGCCATTATTAAATAAAATATGGGTTAATTGAACAGAAGCACTGAGATACTGCTAGAGTGGATCTGATAATCAAGACTGCTACTCTGGACAAAGGGATGGTTTGTGCCTGGGTGGAAGTTGGAATGGGATTGTGTGAGATTTAATCATGCTATTCAGATGGTGTGCAATGTAAAACTTATAAATTGTTTACTTCTGGAATTTTCCATGTAATATTTTTGGGATGCACTTGATGGGTAGTTAAAACTACAGAAAGCTAAACTGTGGATACAGAGAGACTACTGTGTATGTATTTTAGCACTTTATTTCTTTTTAGTTCTGAGTAATATTCTGTTATATAGATGTACCACATAAAATTTATCCATTTCATTAGTTGATGGACATTTGGGTTTCTGCTCTTTGGCTGTTATGAATAGTGATATTACGAACAGTTGTATACAAGTTTGTGTGGCTGTATGTTTCAGTTCTCTTGAGTTATAAACCTAGCAGTAGAATTTCTGGGTCATTTGAAAGCTGTTTGAGAAACTGCCAGACTTCTCCAAAGTGGCTGTATCATTTTATATTGTCACTAGCTGTATGGGGATTTCTGTTTCTCCATATCATCACCAGTCTTTGTTTTCTGTCTTTTTGATCATAGTAATCTTGGTGGGTAATGGTATCTCATTGTTTCGATTTGAAGTTTCCAACAGTGTTTTTATTGGTCTAAGATGAAAGTAAATTGAAGCTGGAAAGTTTACTGACATAGAAATTAAGAAGCCATTTTAATCATAAGAGAATAAAGATAAACTAGCATATACATATATTTTAATCATTTTCTTTCCCTTTTATTATCGTTGCCTTCCTTTTAGCTCCTAAACAACAAGAATGTCTGAGTAATCATGGACAGATTCAGTTAAATAATCCATGGATCATCTTGTCCTAGAGACTGTTCACCCATGGATGCTATTTTCACAAAGCCTCTAGTCTGTGAGGAAAGAGATCTATGTATTGATTTATATATAAGAAAGAATGTGGCAGATAGAGCAGTTGATGCATATAAACAAAGTATGTTATACCTGGTAGGTGCAATAGCTCCTGCCTGTAATCCCAGCAACCTGGAGGCTGAGGCAGGAGGATCATAAGGATTGAGAGTTTGAGGCCAGCCTGAGCAACTTAGACCCTAAGCAAAAGAAAATATTAAAAGAGTTGGGGATCAGGGCTGGAGAAGTAGCTCACTGGTAGAGTGCTTGCCTGGCATGCTCAAGGACCTGGGTTTAAACCCCAGCAACCTGTATACAACTAAGTGTCAGAAAAATGAAAACCAGATGAAAAAAAAAATTGACTCTCATTCTCTCTTATTCACACTCTGGCTGTACCTTTAAAAAAAAAAAAAAAAAAAAGGAGGTGGGGATATAGCTCAGTGGTTAAGCACCCCTGAATTCAATCTGTAGAACAACACAAGGATTTTTTTTTTTTTTTAAAAGGAGAGGACAGAGAGAGAGAGAAGCAATTTTTATTTAGTTTTTCAAGTAACCTTCATTACTGAGACACTTCGTTATGTGTTAGAGATTAAGGCCAACATGACGCCTGGCTGGATATCAGAGAAAAGAATTAGTGGTGAACAACTCTGTAAGAGGCCCAGCTGGCTTGTATCTTCCCTAGTAATTAGCAAATTGCCTGACCGCATGACTAAGCCAGTAGGCCACTCATTTGTTACAATTGGTTGAATGTGTTTGCACTGTATCCCTATTGGTTGTTGTAACAGATAAATACCGGGCGTACAGGGAAGTAGTAGTAGCCATTAGTAAGCAGCAGCAGCAGCAACAACAACAACATAAGAAGAAGAGAAGAACAGCCTCGGCAGTAGAAACAGAGCGGCGGTAGAAACGGGGACTCCAAAGAGAGAAAATGTAAATAGACTTGACTCTAAATGTAAAAAGCTTTGCTTCGAATGAAGAGGAAGGAGATGTAAAATCTCTAGTGAGAGATGTATGTAAAGGCCTTGCCTCTAAAAGAGAGAAGGCGGAAAAGGAAGCGCTTGGAGGCCTCTGGTGAGAGAGAGGGAAAAATAAAGCGCTTGGAGAACTCAGTGCCAGCGGGTCTACTTCATTCCCAATCAACTGCCGATTGAGAGCCGTCCGGTTCCTGATGGCTGGGACCGGACATTTATGTACATGGGTGCTGGGGTTTGAACTCGCGTACTCGCGCACGCCAGGCAAGCACCGTAACCGCCAAGCCACAGCTCCAGCCCCGCAATAAGGATGTTTTACCTGAGAAATTAGTTCCAGGCTTTTGAAGATTAGGTAGAATTTTGGCTGGTAGAGAAATAGAGAAAATGAGAATTCTAGGTTGAAGGAACTATGTGAGCAAAGTCATAGCAACAAGAAGTTACCAGGAGTTTGGATGAGAAGTGGTTCATATGGAATACTTTAGAAAGCATTCTAGTTTTTAGTTCATGATGAGTGTGCTTTTCATAAGTAAGATTTATAGTGATATTGAAGAAAAATATCAGACAGATTGGAGGCACTGGGGCTGTTGCAATAGCCAGAGTGAGGGTTAAATTATTAACTAGAATTGATTTAAAACTATAACAAGAAGTTTGAAAGTTATAGAGTTGGTTAAAAAGCAGCTCAACTAAATCAGGGCTCTGGATTTCTCTTTGCTTAAAAGAGGAATAAAAAGTGTGTGTCCCTTATGCTTTTGTTATTGTTGTTAGGGAAGAAAACTGTTTGATGGGCCTTCTCTAATGTCACTAACCAGGATTATTTCTCATGATCATGTTTTAGCTGGAAAGAAGTTGGGCAAGGGTAGAACCTGACATTTTCCAACTTCACAGTGGTGTGCTGTATGTATGAAAAGGAGGGTGAAGGTTGGATTTACTCACAGATGACAATGTGCTTAGTAAAAAGATCAATTTAAAGAATAGATTAGAAGGGAAGGAGGCATTAAAAATGATTCCCGGTTTTGGTGATGAATGAAAAGAAGGCAGTGCCATTTACCAAAATGCATTTTCCAATCTAAAATTGAATTGCATCCTTTCTGCCTTACTTGAATCTAAAGGCTCGAAGTCCAGTACCTTATAGTCCCACTTCGAAATCATGAAAATGGAGGAGGCATTTGAAAGTAGTAACGTGGTTTTTAGATGCTACTCTTAGGACCAGTGCCAACTTGCTGCTGAAAAATCACTTGTGGAGTTTGTTAAATAAATCCGAATCTCTGGGACTTGGTATTTTTAGATCTGGCATTTGACTGTCAATTTTGCTAACAAGTTTCCCAGGTGATTCTGGTATATAGCTAGCTAGTTTTGGGTATTCTTGGTTGGTAAAGTGTGGGTTTTGGTTTCAGGCAAACCCAAATTTGCATCCTAATTCATCACTTAACTGTGTGAACTTGGGCAAGGCATTTGACCTCTCAGAGCTCAGGTTCCTCATTTGTGGAAATGTATGATAGTAAAAATAATGGGTGCTTTTCAGAGCTTTTGTGGAATGTAGAGATTCTGTATGTATAACACCACAAGGATATCTGTCATTAGTGGTGAGAGTTCAGTAATTGGATAGCATTAGTGTGGTAGCCTATAGTAAATAGGGAGCATTTGATATAATACAGAAATGCAGATTTATGTACAATAACAACAAAATTAAAAGAACCAGTGGAATATAATAAATTGCTTCTTTTGCTGCATAGTATCCACTACAATCAATAGCTGATTTCTTCTTGGCCCAGCCAAATTTTTTTGTTTTTTTACTTGAAAAAATTCTTTTTCAGAATCTTTATTTTTTATTTTTTTAAAGAGAAAGAGAAAGAATCAATTTTATTTCTTTTTCATCTGTTTTTTGTTTTTCCTTCATTCAGTTGTGTATGTGGTGCTGGGAGTCGAACCTGGGTCCTCACTCATGCCAGCCACGCACTCTACTGCTCCATTCCCCCTTTATTTATTTATTTATTTTTTATGCAGTGTTAAGTTTGAACCCAGCATCTCACTCATGGTAGGCAAGGGCTCTGCCACTGAGCTACAACTCAGACCTCCAGCCAAATATCTTCTATTCTTGAACATATAATTATTTTCTTAACTGCATTTTTGATTATGTCTGTTCTGTGTAATCTATATAACTAAAAATTGCCTTATAACAAAATCTCTAAATCTAGTTTTTGTGAAGTATGCTACTTATTTAGTAGAGATTATATTTCACAGTGATCTCATATTAAACCTTAAATTAGACATGATTCTTGCTATTAAACTAAAAGGCAATATCAATTCAGATAAAAGTAATGAGTGCTCATTAAGGATCATTTTGTTCTCAAAGTTTGTTATATAGTTGCTGGGATTATTAATTAAGATGTAATTTTGGATAGTGATTTTGTGTAGTAAATAACCACTTATTGAGAATGAATGTTTATTTTTCTTCCTTCAGTGCATAAAGAGATGCTGGTGGAAAGGATAAAGGACATTGAGTCCTTACTTTGTACTAGGAGTTTGACTTAATTTGGCTCATTGGACAGAAGCAGTATGTTGTAGCTGTTACCTGCAGACTCTGAAGCATGCAGCCTGGGTTCCTTTCCCATTTCTCACACTTAAAGGTTGACCAACTTTGGGGGATTATTAACCTTGTATGTGTTGGCTATTTCTTTTTTTTTACTTTCTTTTTTTTTAAGAGAGTGGGACAGTGAGAGAGTCAGTTTTATTTAGTTTTTCTTGTAGCCTTTGTTGCTCCAACACTGTTGTGTACTTGGTGCTGCGGTTTGAACTTGGGTCCTCACACATGCCAGGAAACCGCCATAACTGCTGAGCCACTGTTCCAGCCCCTTGGTTTCTTCATTGAGTGTTATTGTACATCTACCCTAAAGGATTGCTGTAAAGATTAAATAAATTAGCAAAGTGTTTAGGAAGTGCCTGGCACATAGTATTATATAATCTTTAGCAATTCTTTTGAGCTTAATAATCTCTACAAAAATCCAAAAAAACCTTTTTCTTCTACTTATTAATTTTTAGTGTGAAAATGTCCTTATTACTTTTAAGTAGTATATGTTCTTAATTTTTATTTTTTAGGTAAGAAAACTGAGGCTTGGTGAGGTTATAACTTGCCCATAATCAACCATCTATTAGTGATACAAATCCTAGTTTGCTACTTTATTCATTCTGCTGTTCCTTTAATATTTACTATTTTTAGGGTTTTTTAAAAAAATAATCATTTAGTGATTCATATGCTTTTAAGTAGTATTGGTTTTCATTTATCAAAAAAATTTTAAAATATTGCAAGATAATAGGTTAACTGTTTATGAACATTGAGTAAGGTATTAATATTTTTGAAGGCTTTATTATTTTCCCTTAATTTAAAATACTGCATCAGTATTTAAACATATACTGTATATTGAAAGAACAATTTAATTGAAGCTAATTACATAATTATAATTTACCTGGGCTTAGGTAATGATATTTTTACAGCATCATTTTGTAAGTAAAATTATAATGGTACCTTGGTAGTTTTCTTAGCATTTGAACTTTATTTGTAATTTGATGTAGCTGTATAGTTATGTGTATATTTGAATATAGCAAATTGTTTATTTTACTCATGATCTAGATGCAATCTGTGATTAAGTAAATAATCCAAATCTTCAAGATTCATACATTTTATAAAAAAATTAAAGCAGTTATGCTTGTCAGTTGAAAACCACTAACATATTGGGTAGTATTGATTTGAGACATGTTTATCTCTCTTTGCAGTATCTTTTATAAGACTAATTCAGTGGACTAAGGAACTTAACATCATATATTAAAATGAAAGATAAAGTTTTTAAAATTGAATATATAACAGAAACACATGGTAAACTAGATACTAAAGCCCATCTTTTGTTAGAAATTTTTCTTTACCTGCTCTTCCTTCTTTACAAGAACATAGATTCATACACCACACTGACCTAATACAATACAATAAAGTATTGTGTTTCCTCTTCAGGACCCTTTGGCCTACCTTTACATTTCTTTTGGTAAAGTATAGCTTGCACTTGTTCAAAGAAGTTGCAGAATTTGCTTGTGAACTAGAAAGAGAACAGTTACCCTAATTTTACATTTAATATGTTCTTCCTTAGTTTTCTTTCATGAATAACATATACGTAGCAAAACTTTTATATCATTTGAATTTCTTTAACTAATAAGAATTTATTTTTTTTAGTACTGGAGATTTAATACAAGGGTGCTTTACCACTGAGCCAAGCCACATCCCCAGTTACACCCCCTTTTTCTTTTTAAGGAGAGAGGGAGAGAGAGAATCCATTTTCAGTTTTTTTTTTCATTTGATTTTTGTTTTTCTGATGCTTAGTTGTATATGTGGTGATGGGGTTGGTTGGAGCTTGGGTCCTTGCACATGCCAGACAAGCTCTCTAAACACCGAGCTACCACTCCAGCCCCCTCCTCCCCCTCTTTTTTATTTTGATACTAGCTCTCACCAAGTTGCTTAGGATCTCACTAATTTGCTGAGGCTAGCCTTGAACTTGTGATCGTCCTACCTCAGCTTGCTGAGTTGCTGAGATTACAGGTTTGCACTACCATGCCGGTTTTTCCCCCCTCAGTAAATTATTTTCCTGCATCCCATTCCTTGAGGAATAGGAAAGGTCTTTTTTTTTTTTTTTTTTAAATGCTATGCTAATTTATTATAGAATATCATGTTTACATTTCAGCTTTGTCTCTGCAGAATTAACATTGATATAAGGAATGAATCTGAGATATTTTTCTTAATATATCTTGCTAATTTTTATACGAACTTGAAATGAGGTCGCTATCATTTACAAATGCCCCATATGTTTTGGAAGCTTTTACTTTATCTGTTAGGTTCTACTGATCTATCTTGTGTCAGCAGCAAAGGGTCAATTCATTCATCTTAATACAAGTTTCAGTGACTGTGTAGGCCTTCTGTGCCACTGTGAGCTTTTTACTTTATTTTTAATTTTTATTTATTTCAGTGCTGGGTATCAAACCCAGGGTATCAGGCATATTAGGGAAATGTCCTGCCACTGAGCTGCATACTATTTGCCGAATACTCATTGCTCTCTCTGAGCAAATTTAATGATATGATTATTTAATCATATTATTTATGATTATTTAATGATATGATTATTATATTTACCCAGCAGAATAGATGATTACAAGTGCATTAACCATAATATAACAACAGCAAAGCATAACATAACATAACCATAGCAACAGCAAAGAATGCCAGGAAAATACATTGAAATGTAAGTTAAACTATCTTTTTTTTTTGTTTGTTTTGTTTTTGAGAAATTTATTTGTTGAGCAATCATACAAGTTGTTAACAAAATAATATAAAATGTATATAGATTCTGAAGATTAGATTTACCCTCAAGTGCCCCCCTCCCCCGCAATTACCCACCCTTATCCCTCCCTAAGAAGAATAGAACAGAGCATATGGGGCCATGGGTTTCAAAATCGGCTTCTTGGCTGCTGTGCTTTTCAATCTGGAAGTTAGATCTAGTGCTCTGTTAATACCTGATTCCTGTTTTCTTTACAGGATTTGCTGTCAGAATTGTTAATGCAGTTTTCTTGCATTGCAGTTTAGTTAAGAACATTCTTATTTTTTTATTTTTTATTTTAAAGAGAGAGGGAGATAATCAATTTTTATTAAGTTTTTCATGTGGCCTTCATTACTCTGACACTTAGTTGTGTACATGGTGCTGGGGTTTGAAACCGTGTACTCACACAAGCCCATCAAGCATCATAACCCCTGAGCCACTGCTCCAGCCCCAGTTAAGAACTTTTCTTAAGGAATTAATGTTGGTTCTTAGTGCCTTTGTTGTAGTACTTTGTGTTTTGGGAAAGGTTCTTGTTAGGTTTCTAGGTTCCCAGGCTCAGATTCTGGCCACAAAAAGACAAGTTGATGTTGCAAATAAGATGACTGTTACTTTTAGGGCTTAGGGTCCATAAGTATCCTTTTCTGCATTTTTGTAACATTTCCATGGTGATGAAAAGCTTTCTAATTGTCTCTGTGTATGAAGACTTTGGTTACTGAGGGTGTTAGGACTTTTTTTTTTTAAAGTATACAGGCCAAGGATTTAGGGCTCTTTTCTTATTCTTAGGTATTTTAAACCTAACTTATTTCTCCTAAATGAAAATGTGTGATCAAAGGCAAATTTGAAGATGATTGTTGCTTATCCTGTCCTAGAAAGGAAAACATAAAACAATACCAAACAAAACTTCTGTGTAGCCCCTTTATATTTGAAACCCTATTGTACCTAATCTTGCTAGTGAGCAGATTCAACAATTTTTTTTTCTTTTCTTTTTTTCACTGTACTGGGGATTGAGTTCAGGGCCTTGCATATGCTGGGTAAGTACTCTACCACTGAACAACATCCCCAGTTTTGATGAACTATTTTCATGCTGTGTTATGACTTGAGATTTAGAAGTTTTAGACATGAGATTTTGAAGTTTTAGACAATGTATTTAATCTATGATATTTCCTGTAGTAGCCCACCACACCCATTGTTTGCATTAGATTTTCTTCCAGGAAGTCTTATTTTTCTGGGGTTCAGATCAATAGAGAAATGAAGAGTTACTACATTTTTCTTGAAGGGTATTTATGACCTCCTTCTTTCATACCAGAGTATTTTTAAGCTTGTATATATTATCTAAGTCCTGTAACTTCAAATATTAGTGTAAAAGTATTTGGAGAAGCAATTTCATGAAATCATAGAAGGTTAAAGCTTAAGAGGGGCCTTAGAGATCATGTAGTAACCAATCACGATATTCTACAGAGGAACAACTGGTATTTTGTTCATTCTTTCAATAGTCATTCATTCAACAGGTATTTATTTACTTCTTACTATTCTAGGGGCTTGGGGATATCTCTGCCCTTATGAAGCTTATAGTAAATAGACAATTCTATTGTAATTAAGTTAAATAGTATATCGGAAGGTAATAGCCTGGGAAAAGGGGGAAAGGGAGTGCTTGAGAGTGAATTTGGGTTTGTAATTTAAAATAAGGTACCAGCTTCAGTAACATGGTGAGGCTCTAAACAAATTAGAGACCCTGTCTCAAAAATAAAAAGTAGAAAGGACTGTGGATGTGTCTGAGAGGTTAAGCACCCCTGGGTTCATCCCTGGTACCAAAAATAAATAAATGAAAAATAAACTCTTTTGAAAATATGACATTTTCAAGGAGACTTGAAGGAGGTAAGAATATGCTATGTGACTATCTAGGGGAAGAGTGTGTTGGAGAGAGGGAATGAACAGTACAGAGACTAACAGGAAGATGCCTAAGCTTAGCACTCAGTAGTAGGAAGACCAATGTGGTTTCTAGAGAGAGAAATAAAATGGAGTAATAGATGTTGATAATTAATAGGATTCGGAGGTAGGAGGTTGGTGGAATGGGCTAGATGATCTGGGGTCTAGTAGGTGCATGGTTTTGAGGACTTTGATTTTTCACATGAATGAAATGGGGGAGTGGTAGCAATGAAGGGTGCTGGCTATGAGTAGAGAAACATAATCTGACTTATATTTTAACTGAATTATTCTGGTTGCTGTGTTGAGAAGAGATGCTGTGGTATTTATAGATTTAGCAAACCAAACTACAGGATGCCATTTAAATTTGAAATTCAGATAAATAATGAGTAATTTTTTGTGTACATAGGTTTTGTGCAGTGTTTATTGACCATTTATATGGCAAAATGTTCACTACCTTTTAAAAAACATCATTTAAAAGAGAATCTCATCAAAACTATTTTTTGATAACTATAGATTATTATTACCATGATTCTGCTGGTCCCAAGGCTTAAGCTCTTACAGCAAATTGTCATGTCTTTCTTGTGTTGTTAGTTTGTTTTTTCACATTCTGATCATCTTATATCCTAGAGTTTTTCACATACAATTCAAACCTAATAATCAGAATTTTAGCATAGGATAGGGAATACGTGAGTGTTTACTGTTCTAGGTTCTGTATTTAGTAGTGAACAAAACATACGAAAATCCTTATATTCCTGCAATTTACATTCTAGTGGGAGAAACAGTAAACAAATAAGTAAATGTAGAACATTGATATAGATACTAAGAAGACATAAAAACTGGGGAGGAGAATAGGAGATGTGTTAGTGTAGTGGTAAAGGGATTGCAATTTTAGAGTACCCAGTGAAGCCTTATTACATGATTATGTTTAATTTGTTTGAGAGAGAGAGAATCAATTTTATTTAGTTTTTCATGTGGCTTTCATTACTCTGACACTTCATTGTATAAGTGGTACAGGGTTTCAAACTTGTGTCCTTGCGCATGCCAGGCAAGCACTGTAACCGCTGAACCACTGTTTCAGCCCTGTGTTTAATTCTTGAAGGAAGTGAGAGACCAGGTAGATATGACAGTGGAATGGAAGGGTGAGGAGTTGAGTGGGTGGATGTTGGATTCCAGGCAAAAGCAATACCAGTTGCATGAGTCCTAAAGCAGTAGCATGCCAGGCATATTTAAGAAACTGCAAAGAGGCGCAGTGTGTCTGGGTTGGAGTGAAAGGTGGAGGATGGGAGATAGTATAAGAGATAAAGATGAATGGCTGATGATAGTTTTTAGGGTTTATGGTAAGCTGGAGAAAGTGTTGGGTCCTGGCCCAGCTGTGACTGTATGTCTGGGCCTCAGTTTCTTCATCACTAAAAGGTAGGTGGAAGACTAAGGTGACCTCTTAGACTTCTGTTTGCTCTAAAATAAAATCTTTAACTTGAAATCTATTATTCTTCTTCTGTTTCTACTTTTTGAATACTTTTCATGGGCTCATTTGTAGCTGTGCTTCAACCAGGCTGGTGAGCTTTTTCCTATATGCTGCCTTGTTGTTTATTTTCAGACTGAACTTGAAGATTTAGTCCTTTGATAAACAGTAGGAAATTGCTCTTTTATCATTTTGTCCAGCCATTAGTTTTTCAGACAATCAGATCCTTATTTAATCCTAGCTAACAGAATTAGGAAACATGTTTTTCTCCACTAAGAGACTGAAAATCTTAACAGCTTGACGTAAAGATAGGCATAAAGAGGGAGAAGAAAGAGGCTTGAATCAACTCTAAACTGAACAAATACCAATTGCTAGTCCAAGATTTAATTGAATATAATAGAGGGGACTCATAGGAGTCTTAGCTGGGCATGTCTGTGGAAAGGACAACCTTTAGGTAGGTCTTAAAGGAATATTTATTTAGAAATAATTGGGTGGGAGTGCTCTAAGATGTTGTTTTGATGGGTTCTATTAGCAGACTACAGGGAGAAAAGGAACGTGTCATGAAGCTTTACAGTCTTCTTTAGCATGAATTCTGTTGAAGAACAAAGCAGTATGAAAACTGTTGTTGGTTCCTTTGAAATTCAACACAAAAAATAAAACTTGTAGACTCTCAAATTGCAGCTTTTATGCAGTAGTAATGAAAAAGTATAATCACTCTGAATAATTCTGCCACCTTTTACAGCTTTCACAGGGTGTTATAAATTATAAAGAAACAAATCTAGAAATCTGATATCTTGGGGTTTGATTCATTTTGTTTTATGTCTTCTGCTGGATTTCAAATACTTCAGGGGAGTCAGAAAAAGAATATATTGTTGGACATGAACATATTAGGCTAAGTTTATGATGGCATTAAAGATGACAGTCACATTATACAATAGTAAGTTTACAGCTATTTTGCTAATTTTTTTTATTGTGGATTTGTAAGGCTTTTGTGGTGATTTTTTTCTTTTTCTTTATCTATTTTTTTTTTTTTTTTTGTAATGGGGATTGAACCCAGGGGTACTTTACCCCTGAGCTACATACCCAGACCCTCAGACCCCCTTCCCTTTTGAGACAGGGTCTTGCTAAGTTGCTAAGGGCCTTGCTAAGTTGCTGAGACTGGCCTCGAATATGTGATCCTTCTGTCACAGCCTCCCAGTTACTGGAATTAAAGACAGGTGCCACCATGCCCTGTGGAATAATTATTCTTTTGAGCTTGGCTGAAATTAAAGATGAAGAGAATTCTAATTGAAGCTTTCGTGACAAAATATAATTACCATGGGAAGACTGAGGTGGAAAAGAGGCATAAAACTTAGGAAGTTAAACATCCAGCTGCATATATTTATTTGTAGCCTTCTACCGTGTACATTTATTTTCCTATAGTATAAAACTGACTGTTTGGAAGTTTAAATTAAAAGATAGTTTATACACTTATAATAGACACCTATTTAAAAATAATGGAGTAAATTACAAAGAACAAGTAAAGTGTATTTGGCAGCTTATGAACATGATTGAATTCTAGACTTCAAAATCTGTTTAAGCTTAGTTTTACAGCAATATAATTGTACTGCTCTAGCTGCTGTGCCAGTTTTTGAGAGCTTGTTTGAAGATGCTAGCAAAATAGTGGAGGTATTTGTGTACCTCTGACCAAAGAAAGGTCCTCCTCTATTGGACAAAGTTGTCGTTCTCTTAGACCCAGCACACAGCTCCAGGAAGGACAAACATGAAGCAGTGAGGGAGGAAGGAGAAACCTGCTAGCCAGCCAGACCAATTGAATCAACACTGGTAGTCAATGAGATGAAAGATGTTACAGCCAGATGACCCTCACATCCATCCGTGCCAGTTGTAAGCATAGCATAATTTAATCAACATAGTCTTTGGATGATGATTTTATTCATGATATATAAAATCTAAGCAAGACATACTTAGTTCCTGGGAAACAGAAAAATGTGCACTTCATTATTTAAAAAAGCCAGTTAAGGATGAGGAAGTAAATTTTGACTGAGTTCCTTTGACATTAAAAGGAATGACTATGTCCTGCTCACTCTTGGCTCTACCAAAATTTTATTGTTGGGTGATTGAATAACTTGGTCATGAAATAGTTTGTTCTTTAAATTGTATGTTGGCAAACCATGCATGGCCTATGGATCAAATCCTGTCTGTTTTTATAAAGTTTTTTTGGAATACAGCCATGTTGATTTGTTTATATATTGTTTATGTACAATGGTGGTATTGAGTAGTTGCCATATATATCATATGATCTTCAAGACTTATATTAGTTGGTCCTTTCAGAAAATGTGTGCCCCCAAATATACTCAGGCCAGCATATAAATCTAGTAATTTCAATGTTTAAAATACATGTATATGGTCATTTTTATCTGTAACTTGGGGGAATTATAGGGGAGACATGAGATTGAAGAGTGGGGGGAGGGGGGAGGTCCTGGACAAGGATCAGGTTTAAGCTACTCTGTGAATACATATGCATGTGAGTGTGAACTAATGAATCCTTTCATTATGTATGACAATATTGAACCAATTAAAAAAAAAAACCTGTGTGCTCTGTATTTAAGTATTTTGTAGTCAGATTGTGTTAAAGTTCTGGTGGAGGTTAAAAAGTTTAGTATTTTCATGTTTTATTCCCCATTCTGCTTCATTCTAAGAAAGAATACATAAAAAACAAAACAAAGCATGGTTATTTTGAGTGTTAAATTTCTAGCTTTCTCATCCATAAGTAGGTATAATACCACCTTGCATTGTTGCTGTAAGGAGTAAATGGGAAATATAAATAGAATGCTTAGATTAGTTTCTGGCACCTAGAAAGGATAGACAAAGGGAAGATATAATCAGAGAAAGTCTTGGTGTTTAGGTAATTTAAAGTGGTATGTTTTTAGATTCTGATTTGTCCGACTTCGATGTAGAGAACTAGTTTTTCCAGGCTCTTAATACATTACTAATTAATTCCCTTCATTCTGTCTTACTCCTTTCTTCCCTCTTTCACTCCTTCCCTTCTCTTCTCTGCTCTTCCTCTCCATCTTCATATTTTCCTCCCCTCTGTTTCCTTTTTGATATATACAAGCATTGGAACTAAGTTTGGATAACTATTTCTAGAGAAAATATGCAGAGCCTAAAACATAGAGTATTCTCCATTATTGTTAGCTTCATTAGGAAGCAGAGGAACTCTAAAATCTTGTAGTCTCCCCTCTCCCTTTATTTTTGTGTGATAATGTATATTGGCAGCCATTTGGGCAGTATATGTTAAATCCACTCCTTACCATAGCAAATATTAGAGAAGATCTTTAGTTTTTTACCTGGTCTATGGTACCAAGTGTTCCTCCTTTAGGCAGGTCTGATTTTGTTCTGGAAGGCAGGATAGATGATAAATTATCCCTCAGATTTTGAAGGAAATTCGAAGATCTAGCAATGATGAAATCAATGGTCTTGTATTAGTTAGAACTCTTGGTTATTTTATGAAAACATAAAAGGCTGTTGATATTTTGGTTAATAGTTACTATCAGAAGAGCAATTTGGCCTTGACCCTTCAAGTTACTGTTAAACCAACATTGATATAAATAGGAGAATAGGGAGAAACAATCTTAAAATACTTTTTGTTTCTGTTGGTATTATTATTTTATGTTAGTTTTTATCTGTAGGTGTCCTAGAAAACATACAGAGAAGACACAAAATTCTAGGGTGATATAGCATCAGCAGATTCTTAGAGAATAGTGTTAATAATTAGCCATGTTTGTAAAGGTTTTGGGTTCCTTATTCCTTCTTATTCATAGTAAATTTAATTCTATTAGTCCAACTACATTCTCTTGTTTTTAATATATATCATAATTTCTCATAGAATGTTCCTACCTTTTAAAAGCTAATCCCTAAAAAGCATTAAGCCTAAATTTTATAAACCGTCATCCTTAATCAGTATATTTCTTGTTTTCTCATTTATTTTATAGTAAAGTTGAGATTTTGATACAGACCAGTATTAGTCCCATTTATTTCCCTCTGAGGACGCTGAGTATACAAGGACACTAATTGGTTTTCCTAGACTTGTAAGTTGAGTAAAATTAGAAACAAATGTTGAATTTACCTTATTTTATGTTCTTAGAACCAAATAGTGATGTTTAAAAAACAATTTTGTTTCTGTGAATAGATAACATTGAAGATATAGGATTGTTTCAAATTTTTAAAAAACTGAGAAATGAACTAAACAGATACTTATCAAAAAAAGAAATACAAATGGTCAACAATTACACAAAAAAAGATCCACATCTCTAGCCACCAAGAAAATGCAAATCAAAATCTACATTGAGATTTCGTCTCATTCCAGTCAGAATGGCAATTATCAAGAACACAAATAGCAATAAATCCTGGCTAAGGATGCAGGAAAGGGAATTCATATATGTATACTGCTGTTGTAGATGTAAATTAGTATAGCCACTATGGAAATCTGAATGGAAGTTCCTCAGAAAACTGATAATGAGACTCCTATATGATCCTATGTGACCACTCCTATCTATACAAAAGAACTAAAGACTCAGACGTTAGAGATACATGTGTATCTCAAGTATCCATCAGCAGATAAATGAATAAAGAAAATGTGGTATATGTACACAATGGAGGTTTATTCAGCCAGAAAAGAATGAAATTGTTATTTATAAGAAAGTGGTTACAACTGAGGAGCATTGTGTAAGTGAAATAATCCAGACTCAAAAAAGTGTCATGTTTCTTTCCTATGTGAAAGCTAAAGAGAAAAAAAGGAAAAAAAAAAAAAAAAAGGTGGTGGGGAGTCTCATGAAAATAGGAGAGGAGGAAGGGAAGGAGGGGATCAAAGGGAAGTTTGGGCAAGGGCAGGTGCTGGGTCATAGAATTGTTCAAATTATCTAATTATATTATGTATGAATGCATGTATGAATTAAACTATTTTATACAATTATATGTACCATTAAAAATTTTTAAAAATTGCTAAGAGGTTAAGAGCTTTATCTTGCCAGAATATGTGTGGACAATGGGAGGAAAGTTTTAAGTAAGACTTGGTAAAATATCGTTAGTATTAACAAAAATGCTAAAACAGAAGTTTTATGTGGATGAATAAAACTGATAACAGATTGATGTTGGGGAAGAGAGAAAAAAAGAGATATTTGAGAATAATGAATTTTGTTTTTTGTTTCTCTACTAATCTGCTGATGAACTGGCAGTGAGCCAGTAAAGATATTCTCTCCTTTGGCACCTGGATGGACCATCAAAGAAAACAGTTCTTAGTTGTTTATTAATCATTCAGAAGACCTAGAATGTTTAGCTGTTATTTTATCTAAGAGGTTGTCTCTGTATTATGTCTGCCAATATCCTTGTTTGCACTTCTATTTTTCTTTTTCCTTTTCTCCTCCTCCCCTCCTCCTCCTCCTCCTCTTTTCTTTTTTTTTTTTTTTTTGAGAGAAAGAATCAATTTTATTTATTTTTTCATCATCCTTTTTGTGTATGTGGTGCTGAGATTTGAACCCGGGTCCTCATGCATACCAGACAAGTACTGCAGTGCTGAGCCACTGGATCAGCCTTGGCACTTCCATTTCTTAAATGCCAGATCTGCTTTAGAAATTTCTCATTTGCTTTGTTAATTTTATTCTTTGGTGTGTTCGATGGATTTTCCAAAAGTTAGTGCTCTATTTGCAATAGTAAATCTTTATTTTAGCTTTGTTTGCACATTACTTGTTTGTTCTCAAAATCATGCATATATTAAAAGGTCTTAGTCTTCTTTTGACAATATGAGAGACATAAACTACAACATGTAAAGCAAGTAGAGTGGATTTATCCAGAAGATGAGATATTAGTAAATCAAAATTATTCACCCTTAGTAATTTATGCTTTCACTTAGGGTTGCTTGAAAGTTTAGGTTATGATTTTGGAATATTTTATAAATTTTTTTAAACATCTGACTTATTGTATTATGCTTTATGTTTGATAAAGAATGGGAATAATCTTGTGATAAATTTGTTTTCCTTACAGTCAAAGGCCATTGGCTTGTTAGATGTAGATGTGTATGGTCCTTCAATTCCAAAAATGATGAATCTGAAAGGAAATCCAGAATTATCACAAAGTAAGTAAAGAAGAAATAAATATTACCATAACAGTTATTCTTTTATGTAGTATCTACTGGGTATAATAATTGTGGCCGATGCCATGTTTACTTTATACGTCACATAGTATAGCGATTCAGAAATCAGGTATGATACCAGACTATCTGGGTTTGAATCTCAGCTCTGTCACTGAATGTGTGCCTATGAGAAAATTGTTTAGCCTCTTGTACCTTGGCTCCCTGTATGTAAGATGGACTAACAATTGCTGTGAGAATTAGTATAAGTGTATTTCCTTTGGCACAATTCTGGCACATAGTAAGTGATTGAATATGTTAGCTTTTCATCAGTCACTTTACATTAAATGTGTGGATGTATGGGAATATTTGAATAGAAAATATATTTGGGTTAGGAGAGGTGAAAATTATTATTGTTATTATTTTAAAGCATTTTTTTGAGAGAGAGAGGGATAGCGAGAGAAGGAAAGAGAGAACTGATTTTTTCTTTTAAAGTTTTTCATTTAGTTTTTCCTCCACTTTGTTGTAAATGTAATGTTGGGTCCTCATGCAGGCCAGGCAAGTGCTCTACCGCTGAGCCACCTCTCCAGCCCCCAAAATTACTTTCTTTAAATAGATTTTTCCTGGGGCTGGAGTGGTGGCTCATAGGTTACAGCACTTGCTTAGCATGTGCAAGTACATGGGTTCAAACCCCAGCACCCACAGACACAACTAAGTGTCAGAGCAATGAAAGCTTGTGAAGAAACTCAATAAAAATTCCCTGTCTCTCTCTCTCTCTCACTGTCCTTCTCTCTTTAAAAAAAATAAAAAAAATAAAAAAATAAATAAATAAATAGATTTTTCCTAAAGCATTCTTACAAAAGCCCATAGTGTTGGTTCCTCTCTCAGCCTCTTCAGTGCCATCAAGAGGAAGAAGTAATGTTTTTGAACAAATTCTAAATATTTACTGTTCTTGTTCTTCCATCATTTTCTTGTAAGTATATCAATGATCAATTATAGGCCTTTTTTTTTTTTTTTTTGGAGAGAACAAAGATTCAATTTTATTTTTTCATCTGACCTTTGTTTCTCTGATACTTAGTTGTGTATGTTGTGCTGGAGTTGAACCTGGGTCCTCATGCATGCCAAGCATGTGCTTCAACTACTTAGTCACCTCTCTAACCCCAAATATAAATCTTTAAGAATAAGAAAATTCTGTGATCAAAAAATGAAGAATCAGAAAAACTGGTGATTGAATTAATTTGACAAACCCATTTTTCAAGAACAAAATAATTAGAAATCAATTATTATAAAAGTATACGATTGAATAATTTCTTTTTACTTCTTATTGGGTTTCTTATTTTCCATGAATCTAGGACAAAATAACTACATTTACTAATGCATATTTTTTGGATTATCTAAGTAATAGAAGTATTAGGGGCTGGAGAGGTGGTTTAGTGCTAGAGAACTAGCCTGGTATGTGTAAGGACCTTGGTTTGATCCCCAGCACTACATGCACAACTAAATGGAGGAAAAACAAAAACAAGATGAGAAAATAAAAATTCTTTCTTTCTCTCTCTTTAAAAAAATAAGCATTATTTTTGTTGTTATTAAAAGTTAAACATTGTTTACTATTTAAGGGGCTTTCGTTTATGGCACATTTGTTGGAGTAAATGTTAAAATGTCTCATAATTGTTTTTGAGGCAGTAAGGTTCTCTGTAACATTCTGAAGAAAGCTTGAAGATGCAGTGACTAAAATTGACTTTCGCAGTGTTTACAATCAGTTACGTAGTTGTTTTTTTGTTTAATGAAAAATATAAACTTAAAAATCTGTTATTCTAGGTTTAAGCTACTGTCATTAGGTATGCATATATGAATGTGAAGCAAGGAATCCCTTCAATGTGCAAGACTATGTTGAACCAATAAAAAAAGAAAATCCTGTTATTCAAGTTTCTTTGTTCTTGCCTTTTAGTGCAACACATACCTAGTTTGCAAATAAATACATGACATGAGCCAAGATGTCAAACTTTCACAAAGAAGTAATAAATTTGTGAACTATAAATGATAGTCATTATGCCTGTCTCTTGATTAAAGTAATGTGAAAACTGGTGCGCACAGCACATGAGTGATGGCAGAACGGAGCCCTTGGTGTCAGCTTTTTCTTAAGTAGTCTGTTCAATCTATGCCAACATAAATACTTGAAATGAACTTAATTTCTTCATGTTTTACTGAAGCTGTAATCTTAAATTTGATGTTTGCAAATAGGCTGCTGTTAAGTAGGCTTTGTTGTAAAGATGAGATACTGGAAATCTTGGAAAGCATGGTAGGGGGAAATCCTTTTTTTGTGTTGATAAGCTGATCTTAAGTTCCTCAGGAAATAGATTGAATGATTTAGTCATTTACTTGAAGGGATGTGGATTGAAAACCCAACTTATAAATTATTTTTAAATCTCAAGAAAACCTGCTACCATTATACTAATTGGCACCATTTTGACATTTTTACATTTTATCATGTCAATTTATCCTGCTACATTGTCTGTTTCAGAACATGCAATGCATTGTAAAATTATCTAATAAAGAAAAACTATGCAAGATTTGTTTTCAGCAGTTAAGGAAGGTTTTAGATAGACCATCTTTTTGGTGTTTCACTGTTCCTGGACTGAGCTGGACAACCTGAAAGGCAGTAGGATTTAATCACTGTCTCTTTTTCTTTATTATTTAAATAGATTATGGTAATGTAGTTTTCATCAATTTATTTTAAAACTCAGGGTTGTCAGCTCATACATTTATCTGCATTCTCTTCATGTCTTTTTTCTATTTGAGGGAATTGGAGAATATTTAGAACATATTGTAGAACATATATTATACAATTATGATAGTTTAGCCTTGATTATCAAGAGAAATTTTATATCTGACTTTAGAAAAGTAAATTCAGTGATTGGAGGAAAAATTTAAATTTATAATGATTTTGCAAGCCTTAGGCTTTGGATGTTTTTATCTGCTTAAAATGTCAGTAGTGATTTTTCTGTTATTGTGCAAAATTTTCATAATGGGAAGTACAGCCAGTTTGTAGAAAGGGTATTACAGAGAAACATAAACTGATTGACATTGTATTGACTGCATATGACTAGTTACTTTGGGATCCTAATGGAATTTAGAATAAAATCTTTGTATGGTTGGAGAAATTAGCATCTAAACCTGAATATAACCCTTTTTCTAAAAATAAAAGAACAAATGCCAGTTATTTCTCTTCATTTAAACTTTCACAATCTATAATATTCAATTTTATATTATCTTATAATTGAACTATAGTCCTTAAAATTAATTGACTGGAATGAATTTTAAATGGAAATTGCACTCAGCTATATTGCTATATACAACCATTGTAATAATCTTTATTATGATCAGGTTGAAGACTTTGACTAGGCTTTCTAAAATGACTCATTGCTTTCATAGTTTTGCGATGATGTCACTTTTAGTATAGTGTTGAATTTGTTGCTACTTGGATTTACTAAGGAGTGTCTTTTAATATATTGAGCTAATAAAGCAGGAAATTTTTAAGACTTCCGGAAAGAGATTACTAAAATAGAAATGTTAAATAATTTTATTGAGGATGACATAGTGATTGTTAATAAATAAATGTGAGACTTCTGAGTGGCATACACATGTCCTTTTCTATTGTGGGATAATAATTTTGCCCCAATGTTAGTTTTCTGCTGTAAGGTATTAGGCTTTTTTCAAGTTTAGGAATGAATAAGTATGTGGCCTCATGAGAATAGTGGAAAATCAGCATGGGCAAATGACATTTTCTAATAGCATCCATCTCTAGTAAAATGATGAGAGAGGGACTAAGATTTCTTAAAGGTAATTTAAGTATGTAAAGGATGAGAGTCCTTTCTATCTATTACTGAAATTTACCATGTTGTTTTCTCCGGGGGAAGAGATTCAGGGATGTTGGTGAAGTTGTTCATGTGCATGGGCACATAACTCATCCTGTGAATGGAACTCCCAAAGCTTCTGACTTATGATTTGCTTCTTTTGGTCATTGTCCTGCAGACACTGTGATTTTTATCTCATGCTAGAGTTCTTCTGATTATCTTTGGGGAAGATTCTGGGATGTATTCCATCATCATAGTGTTATAGAAATGACTTTTTCTTTGCTTTTTTGGATTGTTCCTGTCTTGTTATACCTGGAATATTAAGACAAGGTGATATTCTTAACATAATCAGGGGTGAAAGGAATCTTATAAAGTTGTTTTGCTCAGGCTTTAGGCTTTTTCACCTCTGCAATATATGATATTTGACTTACATTCTTTGAAGAGGCTGCTCAGTTTATCAAAACAAAAGTCTGTGTATCTCTCTACATTGTTTGTAATTTCTGTATAGTTCATTGAATACATTTGAACCAAATTCCTACCTAGTGTGTGGTAAAACCCTCTCTCTTTTCCTCTGACCTTCTTGAGATTAAGATAGCCTGTCGGTTTTTACATTTTTATTGCTCTGCTGCAGACTGTGTTAGCTTGGGACTGTAGCAAGTGAAGTCAGTAGAAGAATGCTTTAACCATAGAACAGCTTATGTATTAGTAGCTACTGCTTATCAACTGCTAATTTTTTTCATAGGTTGTCAGCAGGTAGGGTTGATCAAATCTACTTGTGTATATGTTAAGAAGGCCGTACATTTTTGTGTTTATGATTAGCACCTGCCACCAGAAAAGTACACCCATGCTTCTTTCACCTTTTGAGTTAGACTTGAGCATTAACCCGTCCTTGAGATGTATAGGTTAGTAGGAAAGCACATTGGTAATGTGGTCTGTTAAGGCTGTTTGTATTTCACATTTTTCTTTTTCAGTCAAGACCCAGACTCAAGACAAAATAAACAAAACTTCTTGTTTCCTAACCTTTTGATTATTTCTCAAAATCGTAAAATTACTAAATTTTCAGTATCTTCTCTTAGATAAGCAAATTTAATGACACACTATTAAGAGCCATGAAAAGTTTCAAATTCAGATTTGAATAAGGCACATAAATAGAAATAGGGTATAAATAAAATCACAAGTTAATTCTTCCTCTATCCAGTAATTATAAATTCTTTTAATTTTTCTCATTTTTGGTGAGGATAACTAGAGAGAAGAGAAATTATACATACTATAAAAACATTTATTTTTTTATTTTTTATTAGATGAGTGTAGAGTTAAAATTGAGGGGAAGTCATTGTCAAACAATTAAGAACAAATGTATATTTATATAATTATCCAAGGCTGGTGCCATGTCATGGATGCCCCCTTTGGGTTCCCTGTGATTGTTTCCCCCAGAAGAACCCCTGAGTTAAATGGATATCTTGTGGAGGTCAGAGATATCCTTCTGAGATGATTCCGCCATATTCTCACCCTCCAGTCTCCTAGATACCCTTCCTAAGCCCTCCCCCCACCATGTCCCCCACACTGTGCCTCCAGGTATCCTAGGTAATCATCCCCCTGTTTGTGTAAAAATTCATACAATTTGAGGTTATTATTAGCCTAGCCATCTAATATGCTGCTTCCAGATGCATTCTAGCTTCCACAAATGAGAGAAACCATTTGGTCCTTGAGTCTCTGAGATTGGGATACTTCACTTAGCGTAATTCTTTCCTTCTCCATCCATTTGATTTCAAAAGCCATAATATTGTCTTTAATGGCCGAGTAGTATTCCATTGTATATATGTACCATTCATATATATGTATCCATTTGTCAAGTGAGGGGCATCTGGGTTGGTTCCATATGCTAGATATAGTAAATTGAGCTGCTATAACATTGAAGCCACATCTCTATAATATGCTGCTTCTAACTCTTTTGGGAAAATACCCAGGAGTGGGATAGCTGGGTCATAAGGTGGTTCCAGTCCTAATATTTTGAGGAGTTTCCACGCTGCTTTCCAGAGTGGCTGAACCAGTTTGCAGTCCCACCAGCATTGACGGTGTTCCTTTTTTCCCACAGCCCCTCCAGCATCTACTATTGTTCGTATTCTTCATTTTTGCTGCTCTTAACAGGAGTAAAGTGGAATCTCATTGAAGTTTTGATTTGCATTTCCCTTATAGCTAATGATGTAGAGCATTTGCTCATATATTTATGGGCTTTCTGGACTTCCTCTGGTGAGAAGTTTCTTTTTCGATCTGTGGCCCATTTATTGATTGGATTATTTGTGAGTTTTGGTGCTTAGCTTTTTTAGTTCTTCATATATTCTGGATATCAGCCCTCTGTCCGAGGTGTAGCAGGCCAAGGTTTCCTCCCATTCTGTAGGTTCTTTTCTGATAATCTTGACTAAATCTTTAGCTGTGCAAAAGCTTTTTAGTTTAATTGCATCCCATTCATTTATTCTTGACTTTACTGCTTGAGCCATGGGAATTTTGTTAAGGAAGGTGCTGCCGACTCCTATGTCCTGTAGTGTTGACTCCACTTCATTTTAGTAAATTTAAAGTTGTTGGCTTAATATCCAGATCTTTGACCCATTTTGATTTAATTTTTGTGCAGGGCGAAAGGTAAGGATCCAGCTTCAGTTGTCTACACATGGCTGTCCAATTTGTCCAACATCATTACAAAAACATTTAAAAATAATCAAATAGGGGGAGCTGGAGTGGTGGCTCGGCAGTTAATGGTGCTTGCCTGGCATGCACTAGGACGCAAGTTCAAATCCCAGCACCATGTACACAACGGAAGTCTTAGAGCAAGAAAAGCCACATGAAAAACTGAATAAAGTTGATTCTCTTTCTGTCACTGTCCCTCTCTCTTAAAAGAAAAAATCAAATAGAGCATCTTTTTCACTTCCCTTTGGATTCCTTTTCTAGATTATATATATATTGTCTGTATCACACAGGATTTTAGATTGAAATGGAATATTGTTCATCAAGATTGGATAGATTTGCTCTGGTATAACATAATGCATAAAAGTATAGGGTACTGACCCAGTAAGTCAATCTATTCTTCAAAAGGGCAATTGTTTCAGAACTAGGAGATAATAGAATAGTAATGTTTTGTTGGGAGACTCAGTTTAGCTATTAGCTTCCTATAATTTTCATTTTGGAAATAATTTTCATTTGGAAACCATTAGCTACTAATTGTTAAAATTATAGCTCAAAGGGGCTGGAGTGGTGGCTTGGTGGCTATGACGCTTACCTGGCATGTGCACGTACATGGGTTCAAACCCCAGCACCCATGTACATAACTAAGTGTCAGCAACAAAAGCCATGTGAAAATCTCAATAAAAATTGATTGTCTCTCTCTCACTTTGTCATTATCTCTTAAAAAATTATAGCTCAAAATTATATTATCCCTTTTCATCTCATGAAAAGTGATATAATTAAAAATCTTTAATATTATTATCAATATAAGTAATACATAGTTACCAACACTATCAGTATTAGAAAGCCCCTCATAGTCTGCTCCCAGCTGCCACCTAAATTCTAAAGCCTCTGTTTCAAGCTTGTCTTACTACTCGATGAATACCAGTTGCAGAACATTGCTTCTATAACATACCGATCTCTATGCTGTTTTGGGGCCCTCACATGCTTTATTTTCTTTGTCTTGAATACCTTCCACCTGTTTTGCCCCACTCCAGTAATTCCTGCTCACAGGCTCTCAGTTTTAACATTTCTTCTATGAGGTCTTTTCTAACTCCTCAGCCTCCTTATCTCAATTGATATTATGTTTAAAAAATTTTTAGTTCCCCTACTGAAGGATACAGCATTCACAGTGGCGGTTTTTTGTTTGGTTTCTCTAAGGCTTGATATATAGTATATGTGCAATGAATCTTAGTTGAATAAATGAATAACATAGTTACTCCTGCTATATTTCGTGTGTGCTACTTGCATAATTAGTTTTCTGCTTTGTATATATCAGATAACTTAATTAATTTGAATTTTTTCTGAATAACAAGGCAGTTTTAAGGTATTATTTTCATAGTTACTATTTTTTGGGGGGGGGCTAGGGATTGGGCTGTGTGGGCCTTATGCACATTAGGCAGTTGTTCTACCATTGAGCTATATACCCAGCCAAGTAATTAATCTTTGTGATATATCTGAGCGGTTATTTTATATTTCACCTCCCCCCTTCTTAAAAATAAAAGGAAAAAATCTGTATGGTTAGTAATTTGACTTCTGAACATTATATTATATGTAGTGAAATGATTTTTTTCAAGTTGTTTTCATTGATAGGACAGTGCTAGTTTTATTTCATATATTAGTTTGGAATTGTTTAGCATTGTTTTGCCTACTGACAAGGGGTATGTCCTTTGGGGCCTGAATTTGAGCCATAAGGAAAAACAGTAGTGTTCAGAATCCCAGATCTGGTTCTATGAACAACTGTGAAAAAGAGGAAACCTACAGGCCAGTGTACCTCACCATACTTTCCTCAGACCATACTCATTGCCAAGCTAAGATAGTTCATGGAAGCTAATATAGAAACCTCATTTGAGAGTATTCATTATTGAGATTAGTGTTTGTAATAGGTTAGGAGAAGTAGTGAGTGAGGAGTCAGTGATAATAAAGTTTTGATTTTAATCTGCTGTATCTGTGTCTTCCAAATAGGAAAAAGAAAGCAGATATAGCAGCTTGCAGTTTAATGGGATAGGGATCTCCCTAGTAGTATACAAATCACAAACTTCTCTGAGGTGATAGGATGTCTTAAACTGGCTTCCCCAGAAAACAAAGCCCATGTACTTCTAATTTATTAGGTAGTGCAAAACTGAAGTGAAGAAGGATAGAGAATTAATATGAAAATGTGTTATCAAAC
Source organism: Aplodontia rufa (assembly GCA_004027875.1). Classification (NCBI taxonomy): domain Eukaryota; kingdom Metazoa; phylum Chordata; class Mammalia; order Rodentia; family Aplodontiidae; genus Aplodontia; species Aplodontia rufa. The sequence goes on from PVKS010002477.1 coordinate 67,696, forward strand.
TGGCTGTTGCTAAATAGGACAGATTGTTTGACTGCATGGGCCTATATAGTCTTCATATACTATATACAGGACAGTCTTTTGGGAAGGAGGTAAGAGTTTATCTAATGGCATCCATCTCCCATTGACCAAAGGCTCATCTCAGGAGTTAAACCTGCATTTCCAAGTTGTATATATGTGAGTGCCCAGCAGGAACTGATGATGTCTCATGGTGTCCTATACTTGGATGTCAACTTGGAAGCTTCTTGAGGTTAGGTGCACACAGTGATAGGCCTAAGTGAGCTCCAAACCTTTGGGCAATATCAATCTGAGGAGATCTGAGAAAGACTAAGAAAGGGTGACTATAGAAGTAGAAAGACAAGGAGCCATGCACAATGGTGCATGCCTG
>PVKS010002477.1:68180-84735 GCA_004027875.1 Aplodontia rufa
AAGGGCACTAATTTTATTGTGCTCTAGAAGCCAAGGAAGGAGATATTTTTGAGAGGAAGTGGCCAAAATTTTAGAGTGCTAATTAAGATGAGAATTGAAAATCACATTTTACATCTGACAATATGTCCATATTTTCAATTTATATAACTACCATTTTAAAGATATCTGAGTATGACCTGTGTTGTGCTTCTTGAAAATAATGATTGTCTTCCCAAGAGTCAGATATTTGGAAATCATTCATTGAGCATCTCTGTCATAGTACATACACTGCTATGCTCTAGGGACAAAAAGATGAGTAAAACATAAATTCTGTTCTTGAGGAGTTCATTATCCAGAGGGGGAAAGACAGAAAATGTCAGCACATTAAGTATGATAGTAAATAGTGTTACGAACGTAGGGCTGTGGAAATAGAAGAACTTACACTCTTCCTGTGATGTAGTCCAACCAGTTCTGGACCCTGATAAAACTTTCAATCATAGGGAACAAAAAGGAATAAGAAACTTGGGCATATTTAAAAATATGCAATTAAAAAGTGTTTGCTTTTAATTTTGGTATTAAACAAAAAACTGACAGTTACACTGATGTATTCCTTCTGACATGAGCACAATATGCATGGGATATTTCTTTATAAATCACTTCTACCACCTCTACCTCATAAGAGCCCTGAACCTTTAGAATATGCCTGAGACTTGTATCTTTTCCTCTGGGACCTGCCTCCTTCCTCTCAGCCCACTCCTTTTATTTTGTAATGTCAGGCAGAAATGAAATGGTAGTAATTGAGGGCTGTGGCCATCTGGCAAATCTGTAAATTTGTCTGAGAGTTGACTTTTTGTTACCGATTCTTTTCCTCCCAAACCATACCTACCTACCACTCCCAGGTTTGACCCAGGGGTGGTGAGACTTTTTCTTACATATTTGTATGTCTCCAGGGTTCCTAATTTGGATTAAAAATTAAAGTTAGTGACATAAAATGTTAGAAAATGGAAGGTCCTTTAGAGATATCACCTATTCCAGATATGATTACCAGAGGTTAATTATTTGTCTGGAGTCACATCACTATTAACTTCAGAATTAAGGGCTCAGAACTAGTTGCCTCCTTGGGAACCACCTTTCAGGAACATTGATTTTTCAAATATTGTAAAGGAATTATATTAGAATCATTCACAGCACTTATTAAATATACAGGTTTCCAGGCATATCCTCGACCCACTGAATGAAAAATCTGGTAGGAGCTGCTGGTAGCTGTTATATGATTAGTAGATAATAAGATATGTACAAATTATGGAGAACAGTGTCTAGCACATGTTAGTTTTTCATTATTTTAATATTTTCATTTGTATTAGTATTTTATCAGTATTCTGCACAATCAGAAATGTGTGTGGAAAAAGAAAATTGGAATCATTTTATTCCTTCCTTAATCCCTCCCCCCGCCTTTTTTAAAAACCTTTAAAGAAGGGAAAAACAAGTACCAAGGAAGAATAATGTTTAGAAGAAGGCATATAGATGTGAATGAAGAGTATTATAGATTGTTTTTTATTTGCTTAGGAGAATTTTGGATGAAAGTAAAAGCCTTTCAACAAAGAAATGCAGTGCATTTCTGCTTAATTTGCTTGTCTTCAACTTTGCTTATCTTCAACTTTTACTGAGTATTCCTTTATAATGTAATATAGTGTAATGTCACTCAGACTCTTTGGTCTCTAGTGTCTTATACTTTTAAAAATTGAGAATCCCAAATGCCTTTGACTAATGTAATTTTGATATTAACATTTACCATATTAAAAATTAAAATTGAGAAATTAAGAAATTACTATATCCAGTAAAAACCCATTAACGTGTTAACATGATTAACACTTCAATGAAAATTGTTTTCTGAAAAACAAAAAAGTAATGAGAATGGCATTGTTTTAGTTTTATAAATCATTTTATTGTCTGAATTAAGAGGACACCGCTAACCTTCATACCTACTTTTCGTTTTAATTTCTTACAATATGTTTTGGTTGAAGTACATGAAGACAACTTAAGCTCACTAAGTGTAGTAGGAAAAAGGGAAGAATATTTTAGTGGTCTTTTCCAATGAGCGTGGGTTTTCTTTTTTGATACTGTACCAAAATTTGACAGTGGTTTCTTCTTTTTTTTTAATTGGTTCAGGATTGTCTTACATAATGAAGGCATTTGTTGGTTCACATTTATAAATGCATACATATTAACAGAGTAGCTTAAACCTGATTCTTGTCCAGGACTCTCCACCCCCACTCCCTGATCTCACAACTCCTTTGTAGTTCTCTCAAATTACCAGATATAAATGACCATATACATGTAATTTAAACATTGAAATTACCAGATTTATGTGCCTGCCTGGGTTCTCATGGAAGTCAAGTATTAAACACCCCTTTTTCCCCTCCCCTTACCCGGTCTTCATAGCTATAGTCTCCATGGTTTATGTGTTACTTCAGGTTTGGTGGGTCTATTAAAAAAACTTAACTTTCATCCTGTCTTAGGTTTTACCCTACCTTCCACAAATGAGAGAAAGCATCCAACCCAACCCTTAAGTCTCTGTGTTTGGCTTGTTTAACTCAGCATGATTTTTTCCATTTCCATCTATTTACCTGCAAAAGCCATCATATTGTTCTTTCTAATAGCCAAGTAGAACTCCATTGTATATATTTATTCCACAGTTTTTGGATCCATTCATCCAGTGAAGGGCATCTATGTTTGTTTCCATAGTTTTGCTATTGTAAATTGAGCTGCTGTAAACATTGATGCAGCTGTGACTCTATAATAAGCAGATTCTAGCTCTTCTGGGTAAATACCCAGGAATGGTATAGCTGGGTCGTACGGAGGAGTCTCCACACAAGCAATGGTTTCTTGAAGATTAGTTGCAATTTGGAATTTGAAACTACATCCATGAACTTAAGTCTGTTATGTTAAAAATCTTTTAGCATATCTTAGTCTTTGAGTTGGTCTTTTACTTAAGCATAATCTTATAACATCATGCACTCATCATTTTGAAAATATCTCTTCACTGATTTGTCCTGGGTTTACAAATGTTTGCAAATTTTATTATATAGTATCAAAAGTCACATTTGTAATACCATATTGTTACTGGTGTCATTAGATGATCTTTAAGTATTGGGGAACTCAAATTCATGGTGGCTAGATATAGGTTTTCTAAAAAATTCTAATTTTACTTGTCAACTATGTTCTTTGAAGTAATAGATCATTTCATTTTGTATACCAAATACCAAGTCTCAATCACCATTATTTGTGAGTTTGTCTTTCAAGTAAAAGTAGCATTCCATGAAAAGTATCTCAAGTTTCAACTTGGAACTCAAACCACAGCACATGGACCTTTTCTTGAGATAGCTATTGTAAATCAGCATGCTGCAAAAGTGCTTTATATGTATTTCCCATTTTGTTGCACAGAATGTTTAAAAGACCTGTATTCAGGGATTGAGAGTTAATAAATTATTTTTAGTACTTCACTTGGACCATTGTTCAGTGTAACGGGCATTTATTTCTACTGTGAGTACACGATAGTGATAACTACCAGTAGTGGTACCACTGCCTTGATTTGTGCTGCATTTCTGGGGCGTTTTCTCTGGTTAGTTCTCTTTTTTTCATATTCTGGCTGCCTTGGTTTCTCCTCACTCTGATTCCTTTTTTTTTTTTTTTTTCCTTAATTTAGCAAGGTTATGAGCTGTTTGAGTCCCCTTCCCTGTCTACTGTCTTGGAAACTGAACTGCATCCAGTTGAAACTGGGGCAGTCATAGGTCCCATCTTTCTTTCTTTTCCTTTTTTTCAGGGATGATAGTCATTTTTGCTTACTGTCCTGTGTTTGAAAATCTAGTTTTATATGACCAACTTTCTAGGATTTTAAAGTACATCTTTATGTGGGCATGTACATGTATGGAAGAGAGTTTTAGGAGATAAAGCCTGCTCCTATTACATATGGCCAGACACAAAAGTTCTGTTGATAGCTTCTCTTCTTCCATTTATACTCAACTTTTAACATTTACATTCTATAGGGCATTAAGAAGTCAGATGAGTCCATAATCTTTATAATCAGTTTTGTTTTCATAGCAGCTAAATGCCACAACCACTTATATTAGTCTGGGTTCTCCAGAGAAATTATAACCAATAGGACACCTCCCTCATACATACCGAGATATACTTCATTTTATGTGCTTCAATTTATTGTGCTCTGAATTTACTGCTCTTTTACCTTTGAAGGTTGTGGCAACCCTTCAGTTGTTTGCCTCAAGCAAGTTTACTATCTCCATTTATTTTCCAACAGCATGTGTTCACTTTGTGTCTCTGTGTCACATGAATGATAAGAAAGTGAAACAGCTTATTGCTGAAACGGAGGAAAGTTTTTGTGGTGTGGATACAAAATCAAGCACCCACACCGTGCTCTTAAACTAAAACCTAATCCAGAGCAAGGGGCTAACTCTGTTCAACTCTAGGCTAAAGACTGGGAAAGGCAAGGAAGCTTTAGAAAAATAGTTCAAAGCTAGCAGAGGTTGGTTCATCAGGTTTTAGGAAGGAACCTGTCTGTCAAGTGAAGCAGCAGGTGCTCACGTAGAAACTGCAGCAGGTTATCAAGATCATCAAGCTGAGTTGATTGATGAGGTGGCTACCCTAAACCCCAGATTTTCAATATAGATCAACAGTCTTGTTTTAGAAAAAGATGCCGTCTAGAACTTTTATAGCAAGAGAGAAGCCCGCTGGCTTCTGAGCATCAAAGGATAGATTCACTGGCATTCAGGGAAATTTTGCTGCCTTATGATAGACCTGTTTGTTAAGTGCCTCATCTTTATTTTGAATAAAGATTTGCTTCCTATAGCTTCCTCATATTTTTCTAGTTCTGTGCTCATGAGAACCACCTAGTCTAATTCTTTACTCTTGGATAAGCATGGAAATATTTGTACCCTGTGATCACAGCCTAAAGTTTTTCCTCAGCTAAATATCTTCAGTGTTCAACTCTTTCTCATATAATGCAATTTTTGGTACACTTTCCATTTGGATTGTTTTTCTGGCCTTGGGCCATTTTATCAATATTCTACTTAAATGGTGTTGCCTAGATATGAACATTATTTCTAGGCACATTCTGAGGGAACATAATGTACTTTTTTTTTTTTTTTTAAAGGGACAGTGAGAGAGACAGAATCAATTTTTATTTAGTTTTTCACATGGCTTTCTTTGCTCCAAGACTTCGTTGTGTACGTGGTGCTGGGGTTTGAACTTGCATCCTAGCATGTGCCGAGCAAGCGCTGCAATCGCTAAGCCACCACTCCAGCTCCACATAGTGTACTTTTAATCACCCAATACAAAATAATGAGCTATACAATAAAAGCAAAAAAGTGGCAGAATTGGTTTCTCTTCTACTACTTTATTCCTTTTTGCGTATGCTCACCTAACTCCCATAGTTAATAGCAAAAGGTAAGAAAAGTCCAGTCAGCTTAATTAGGTTTTTAAATCTTTTCTCTATTGCTTTCTCTTTTTTTTTTTTTTTCCTTCATCTAAAATCTAAGTTCTTCAGGATCAAGGAATAGTCAAACTGCTACTCACTGTGAGGTACTTGAATTTATAAATTGTGACTTTGTTAGACATATTCATTATATTTTAATTTAAAATTTTTTTATTTAAAAATGTTTTTTAGTTGTAGATGGGCTCAAAACCTTTATTTTATTTATTTATTTATTTTTTATGTGATACTGAAAATTAAACCCAGTGCCTCACACATGCTAGGCAAGCGCTGTACTGCTGAGCTACAACCCCAGCCCCTAGACATATTCATTTAAAAACAAAACCCTTAGTTTAACTCTTGATATTTATCTTGAGTTTTTGCTATTTCTTGTTACAGATTGAAAAATGTGCACTGTTTCTTAGCTGTATTAACACATTTAGTTATACTTGGAAAAAGATGACCTTACACATAATATAGATCTACATGTAACCCTTGAAAGAGAAGTAATACAGTGGACATCAAGGTTCTGTTTTATAGTCATGATTTGCATAACTGCTAATTGTTTATCATTGTGGTAAAAATAGTAGCAACAAACTACAAACTGATTTTTCTATTGTATCTTCAGCAAAATAAATGTAGCACATGGCATTGATCTAGAGAGAAAGATAAGAAAACAAAACAGAACCCTGTCAGTTGGTAAAGAAAGTAGTTGAATCTGAGTATAGTATACAGAATATCATCAGTTTAGAGCAGGCAATTAAAAGTTGTATTAAGAGGTTGCTTGAAGGTATGTGTGATATATTGGGTTTTAAGAAAAATCAGGAGCTTGAATATTCCTAATACTACAAGAAGGAATTTTGCATACCAGTTGGACAGAACTATCCCTAAAGGTTATAGGGCCGTATAAAGGTTATAGGGCTGTCTTGACTCTCAGACTGATAATCCATATTCCTACACTACTACTTTTAGTTATGAAGTAAGTCAAATTCAATAATGTTTTTCTGTGTTTTATAATTATTGTGATAATATATGTGTATTTGTTATTAGTTTCTTTAAGAGAAATATTAGATTCTGATATATTAGCTTTGTTATTTTAATTTGAAATTTTAATTCAAATTAAACAGATTATATAATTAAGATTGATTGTGAGAGAAAACCCAACACATTATTTTATTTTAAAGAGAGAGGAACCGTGGGTGAGAGAGAAAGAGAAAGACAGCATAAACTTTATTTAGTTTTTCATGTGGCTTTTATTGTTCCAATGCTTTGTTGTGTATGTGGTGCAGGGGTTCAAATGCCTGTACTGGTGCATGCCAGGCAAACACTATAACCGTTGAGCCACCACTCTGGCCCCCCAACACCACATTTTGAACATGATAGTTTCACTTTCACTTAAGAGTTTGATAGAAATCCACATATCATTTCTGGTCCACAAAATCGCAGGAGCCAAGATTTTCTTCTAGTTCACTATTATAATCAATCCTAGGAAGATTTTAATATGAAAGATGCAAAATAATTTGGTAAAGTATTCTAAACAGTGCTAGAATATTTAAGGTAATTGTATTTATTCCATTTATTAGTTCATGTTATTAAACTTGTAAGAGTTGCTTATGTGTTTGTAATGAATTTGATGGTTAGGTTTGCCATTCTACCTGTCACATATTTGAAAAACCTGAGAGAATCAAATTTCTTTGCTTTGTAAATGAAGTTTTAAATGTCTTACATAACTTCATTTAACTAGCTTTGTATTGAAGATATTTGTTTAGGGGAACTTAATCTGCAATGAATTGGTTAAATATGAATGAAAAGAACATGTAGGATTATTTTTATTTTTATGCTAAAATTGTAAATTATATATAGAATAAGACATGAACTTAAAGGCCTACAGAAACAGTTTAAAATGATTTTAAGTAGATACTAAATGTAAGTAAGTGTAGGTAACCATTTTTGCATAATATAGACTCACCTAAGCTGGCATTCCAATAAAGTAAAAATACGAGGTGATAACATATGCATGTGCAGTTGAGACTGCCGAAATTATTTTTTTAACTTTAAAGTGTCCATTTTATGTTGTCAAAGAGGATCACAAATAGTGTTTGCAAATTTTTTTTCACTAGACAAGTTTATGACTTGCTTTTAGGAGATTCAAATTAAAGATTCTCTTTTTCAAGTGTTGATCATGTTGTCAAAATATATACTGAGGAAGTTGTTAAGACATGAATTAGGGCATATTGGTATAAGTCCAAATAATTGCATATGTGTGTAAAGATAAAACCTAACTGTACCAAGCATTTTTTAGGAATGGCTTTCATTTAAAAATGTTCTCTTCATGCTTAATGTCCATTAGCTACTTGTTTGGGAGTCAGATATAAAAATGTTATGTTTAAAAATTGCTTTGAAATATCAAAATTATTCTAGATCTTTGGAAATTTGTTTAAAAAGCTAAGTTGTATCTCACATTTTAACCTAGTTTTTTTGTAGCATGATTACTGTTTTTGAGGAAGAGATTATCTCAGATATTGAATACAAAGCATTTAAAATTCTTTTTTGGCAACCTGTGAAATGGGAGAAGATATTTGCAAACCACATATGTGATATAAGGGATTAATATCCAAAATATCTCAGAAACTAAAGCAACTTATGTTAAGAAAACAAATAATAATTGAAAAATGGGCAGAGGATCTGCAATAGACATTTTTCAAAAAAAGACAAATGGTCAATAAGTATATAAAAAATGTACAGTGTCACTAATCATGAAGGAAATGCAAGTTAATACCACAATTTGAGGTCACCTCATACCTGATAGAATGGTTATTATCAAAAGGACAAAAGATACAAGGTAGTGAGGATATGTTTAGGAATGTAAATTGTACAACCATTATGGAAAAGTTTGGAGGCTCCTGAAAAGTTAAGTAGAACTAGCATATACTTTAGCAACCCTACTTCTGAGTATTTAAATAAAACAAAATCACTTTGTGATTTCATCTGGACTCCCATGTTCATTATTTACAAAAGCCAAGATATTGAATTCATCTAAGTGTCTTATCAGTGGGTTAATGGATTCACAAAATGTAATATATGTTCAGAATGGAATACTACTCATAAAAAGGATACTCCCATTTTTTTTTTTTTTTAAGAGAGTGAGGGATAGTGTGAGAGAAAGACTCAATTTTACTTAGTTCTTCACGTACTCTTCATTGCTTGGACACTTTGTTGTGTATGTGGTGCTGGGGTTCGATCCTGCATCCTCACGCATGCCAGGCAATCACCGTAATCTCTGAGTCACTGCCCCAGCCCCAATTCTCCCATTTTCTTTCCCTTTTTTTTTTTTTTTCCAGGGCTGAGGACTGAACTCAGGACCTTGCGCATGCTAGGCAAGCGCTCTGCCACTGAGCTAAATCCCCAACCCCTAATGCTGCCATTTTTAATCACATGGATGAACCTGGCGAAATGAAATAAGCCAGGCACAGAAAGACAAATGCTGTTATTTCACTCATTTGTGGAATCTAAAAAACTTGGAATTCATAGTGAGAGAGAGTAGAATAGTAGTTTCCAAGAGTTGCGGGGAGGTAGAATGGAGAGATTTGGTCAAAGGGTACAGAATTTCAACTAGATAGTTATGAAGATTTCCTTTATTCCCCAGATGCCTGCGACTAGACTAAGTCCTATGTTTTCCTTCAGGAGGACTGGTTTGGGTTGCAGGTTTACATTTATGTAGTGATTGTGTGATTAGTGTTGATCCTTGCCCTAGACCTCATATTTCATGAGGAAAGATATTGTGTCTATTTGTATTTGCCATTTTATTCCCAGCGCAAGACCTCCTGCTTCGTATATAATTGGCATTCAATAAATATGTTAGTGAATAGAAAGAATTCTCTTAGGCTGTGAGTGTTCATCAAGCCTTTTAAATAAAATTCCTTTTTGCAGAAATATAATTTAAGTATAATTTTTTATAGGGGTTGATACTTTTTAAGTTGATAACTGCTTGTAATCTTAAATTGCACAGAATAGAATCTTTAAAACAGTTACCTAGAAATGCTTTGATAGCTTTGTAATCAAAATTATAAAATACCCAAGCATTCTGAAGTTTTACTATCCTTCTGGTCAGCCTCCCTTTTACTTCTGCTGGTGCTTCAAGTATTAGGGACTATTTTCCTATTCCTTCCTTACTCTGACTTCTTACCTGCATACTCTGATACATGAGCCATTCATAGAAACGTTCAAATCTCAAATAAAACTAAATGAATAGTATAGTAAGGCTTTTATTGTCTATACAAAACATTTATGGAAAGGAGTTGGCCTCTTAGCCTTTGTAAATATATTATTTTTTATAGTTTTAATTTTATTATAATTTGTTTATTTTGCAAATATATTTTTATTAGATTATTTTTGTTAGATAATTTTTTCAGTAGTCTTGAACTAATTTTTCATTTTTTATGCTTTGTACCAACTCTTTTACTCTCAAAGTAAACTGAGTTTAAAACAAAATTTAATTCTGGTAACCACAGTGCTATACGGTCTGTACTGCACCAGTGTAATATCTGTGGTTCTGTGTCATTTATTTTCTTAATTGGCTCTTTTTAAGCTGGCAGTCACAGTTTTGTCTTAATATTTTAAATGTTTAAGCTTTTTTTTCTTTATGGTGCCTTGAAATTGAAATGAGGGCCTTGTGTATGCTAGGTAAATTCTTTCCTACTGAGCTGCATTCACTGCGCTGTTTAAATTTTCTGTTATTGTTGCTTCATACAATACACATTAATAGGCATTTTGGTTAGTTTTTATAAAAATGCAATTTTGTTTTAAGCTCATGTTACAGGTTTAAATATCTTTTTCTCATCCTACTATGTCATACCTGATTTGCTGTTGCTGTTGAAAAACCTTTTGTCACTGCCTGTGGCCACGTATTGCTAGTGATTTTCAAATTCCAGTTCCTAGAGCTCACTATTCATGCTTAAAAATGAATTTCAGATTTTTGGAAGCCAGGTGCACTCATAGAAGAAACCTTATAAATTTGGTAAGAAGGTTGGAAACATCACCACAAAAATAGAAATCCAATTTTAAAATATTCCAGAATGGGCTAGAGCGGTGACATAGCGGTTACGGTGCTTGCCTTGCATGTGTGAGTACATGAGTTCAAACCCCAGCAACATGTACACAGCGAAGTCTTGGAGTAATGAAGGCCACATGAAAAACTGAAAAAAATTGTTCAAAAATATTCTAAAACATAAATATCAACTGTAATTTTTACAGCTAGTAACCCCAGATAAAATGTTTTTATTGACTTAAAAGACAGTTCAGCTGAGGTGTACACTGTAGTCCTGTGCTCGGGAGGTGGAGGTGGGAGGATCGCTGGAATCTAGGAGTTTGAAACCAGACTGGCCAACATAGTGAGACCTCATCTCAAAGGAAAAAAAATTATATTACATTATACTGTTGTTTGTTAGAGCACTTATCAATCATTTCAGGGAACTTGTCTGGGCATCAAGCCATGGAAGGAAACCTATTATGATATTAGCTAACCTTCCATCTGTTAGAATTTGGAATGACCGTAAACTTTCTATTTCTTTGGATACGGGTGTGGAAAGAATATGGGACTCAGGAGGTATATTTGTCAGCTTTCTGTTGCTGTGACAAAATACCTGAGAGAAACAACTTTCAGGAGGAAAGATTTAATATGGCTCAGAGGTTTCAGACCAACATCTGCTGGCTGCATTGGTATAGGCCAGTGGGAACCAGAGCATCATGGCAGAGAGGGTGTGGCGGAACAGAGTTGCTTACCTCATGGTGACCAGAAAACAGAAAGGTGAATCCCTCTAGAGCATACTCCCAATGGCCTATCCTCCAACGAGGCCCTACTTTCAAGTTTCTACCACCTTCCAATAATATTACCACAAATGAACTCATTAATTGGGTTAATCCATTGATGCAGGCCTTATGGTCCAGTCACTTCAAAGAGCCCCACCTCTAAACATTGCTGCTTTGGAGACCAAACCTTCAGCACATGAGCTTTTGGAGGAAAATGGGCCTCTCTCAATTCAAATCTTCACTGTTTCTGTTGCTGTTTAACTTTGGGCACATGAATTTCATTTTCTGATGTTCAGCTACTATATGTGAAGTATGTCTTATGAAGACTTTGTATATATTGCATGAAGAAAACTTGTCCAGTATCACAACTAATAAGTGGCTAATTTCTTACAATAATATTCATTAAAATTGCCTAAGGATCAAGTGTGATGTTTTCCTGTAGTAACTACTTACTTTTGACTGTTTAGCTATTTACAAAATATGTTTGTATAATATGTTTATGATCACCTATACTAAGCAAAGGAAACACAGTATTTAGTGAGGCAGGATATAGGCATACGAAGGTAAGTAATCATACAGGGGAACATTTTGTTAAGTGTCAGATGCTGGAGGAGATTAGAAGAGGGATCAAGGAGAGTTAATTTGGAGGCTGCTATGGAAGACGGGGATTTACATAAGCCGAGAAGAGGCTGAGGATTCCTTCTAATTTTTCCAACTGTGAAATGGAGATATTGTTTGCCTCATTGGGTTGTTGAAAGGATTTAATGAAATGAAATATCTGAAGTGTCTAAAATATCTGCAGAGCTTTGTGACACATGATATAACTACTATTGTTATTCTTTTGGGCTGAATATAAATGATTCTTCATTTCATCTACTCAGTTTTCTCTTTCTTGTTGCCTGACTAGTCATTTAACTGGGAGATAATATATAGTTTTCATCTTAAATACTAATTGGTTATCTGGAGCACAGTGTGGAAAAAAATCCTGACACCATTCCTGGTTTCCACAGTAAAGGACACCAGGATCAATTAGTGATGCTGAGGCAGGTATGAAGTAGGCTAGAGGCAGGAAATGGTGGTGTGTGGGGTACTATTGTAACATTATATAAACCAAGTATTTATCAGTCTTGCCTTAAGCTTTATTCTCTGTTGCTAGCTTTCCTTTCATGACTTCTTGTGCTCAACAATATAAAATGTCAGTTTTAAAAGTAGGACACCAAGTTTACATCGTTATTTCTAGTTACTCAGTAAATTAGTCCCTGAGTAGACAAGAATATGAGATGTCACCCCAGCTGCAAAACATCCCTTATGCATTCTCCCATTTATATTTTAGTGAAAAACGTTTTCCAGTCAAAACATTGCTATATCCTCTGCAAAGCTTAAGTTCTTAATGTGGTCTACTTGAGTCAATTTTTCTCTTACATGTGAGAAACTGAAAGTTTTGATTGAGGAAGAGATGGATTGGAAAAAAAAATGGGCATATTTTTGTTTTGTTTATTTTAAATTGAGAAAAAGGTTGGGTGCCTGAATGGCTTTCAGCTGTTAGATGGTAGGGTGCCTGGTATGGGTTGGTAGAGTTGCAAGATAATACAAAAATAGTATATTGAAAGATATATGAAAGTATGCAGAATACAAATGAAATTTTCATATCAAGAGTGATAGAAGGCTTAAAATTGCAAAAACACTTAAAAATTTTCTTTGTAGTCATCCTTCCTTTTCTAATTTCCTGTATCTCCCATTTTCCACTTTCTAGATACAGTTTTACTGTATTGCTTTTTGGCTGTCCAGGTTACCAATCAAGTTTTAAGTTTTGATCCATTCCTTTCTCTGATCCTTACCTTCTCTCATTCCTCCTCCTTTTTTTCCTGGGCAAACAGGGTATCATAAACCTCTCCTGGTGGCCCTGTTTTGTCTCACCCAATCACATGGCATTCTGCTGAGAGGATAATAATGGATACAACTTCTTTCGTGCATTTGATCTTACATGAGAAAGGACCATAGTATCAGAAAGAAAAGAAGGAAGGAATAGGGAAGTAGAAGGCAAGAAAGTGAAATTATAAAACTTGCACTGACTGCCCTATCCACTCTGAACATTCTTGTACCTTTGCCTGTCTTCTGTTTAACATAAGGATAATGACTAATTATCCATGACTAATAGTTTTTTATAAAACTTCCATAATTTCAAATTTTGTTAAAATATTCCTTAAAATTCATGGAAGGAAGGTGTATATTGATTTTAATCTTTTCCTTACTTAAAAAAAATGCCTCAAGTTACATGGTTTCAAGTTATGACTTTTTTCGAACATTCCACAACCTTGATGTTTAGTTATATTTAGAATACTTCCATTATTTTTGGATACAGGGAGTAGAATGGAAGGTAAAAAGGTTTCTCAGGCTTATTGCTAATATCAAATAAATGGTAACGTCAACTTCTTAGTTGAGTTATGAACAATGAAACTTCTACAAAAAGAAAAACTAATTCTAGATCAGAGCTATCCTGGGAACATTTAATGATGCTAACTTTAATATAAAGATTTAAAGCAGTCTTTCTTATGCCCATTTCCTTTTTATCCAGGTCTTTCGTTTGACATGACCACAGTGCCATTCATCTTAGCTTAACAATTTGTAATATGAAAGCTATCTTTAAATCTGTTTAAAACCCACTGGTGACATACAATAAATTGATTAAATTCACTCCTGTTAAAAATGAGAGAACTTTGTTACAACAGAGTGAGGTGGATACAGTAAAATGTCATTCATTCTTGAGTGGCATGTGGCAATTGAAACTGTTTGACTTATGGAAAAATCTTTTGTGCTACAGTGCATGAGCTATCATGAAGATACGAAGAGGTGGGAAATAATGATCTGTGTCATGGTAACCTCAGCTAATTATGGCCTCTTCAAAAAGCTATTATTCACAGGGCAGTAGATTCCAAAATTTTTATATAAATTTTCAACAGGTAGTACTTGGTTAATTTTTCTATTAAATTTATGTGGAGAAATTATTATATACATTTTTACAAAATGAAATTCTAAGGCAAAGAAACTAATTTGTATTTGTAATCATGAGTTTTTGTTCAGAGTCTTTCTCCATTAATTTAAGACTATGACTTCAAGCTATGCCAACATTTCACTTCTGATACTTTTATTAATCAATAAAATTATAATGCTTTTAGGCAATATTAATTTTGTTTACTGATACATAGTGAAAGATAATGAAGAAAGTGTCTATAACTTTCTTTTTAATGAATATGCCAAACATTTTTATGACTTTAATGTACATTTTTTTCTAATTTTTCTTTTTGTGTTTAAGGTATACCATAGATTTTATAAGACAGATTTATGTAGTAAAATGGATGCTGTAGTAAAACAGATGAACAGCCATCACCTCACATAGTCACCCATTCCCCCCCTCCCAACCATGGCAGGAGTAGCTATAATGTTATTTAGCAGAAACCCTTCATACAATACTATACTTCTAACTGAAGTCCTTATGTTGTGCATGAGATCTTTCAACTTGTTTATGTTACTTATTTGGTACTTCAAATCTTTTGACCTATTTCTCACCATTTCCTAACCTACCCCAATCCTAGTAATCACTGTTTCAATTTCTATCTTTATATATTTGATTTTAAATTTTGAATTACATTTTTCTGTGTTTGGCTTATTTCACTTAGCATGTTGTCTTTTGGGTCCATCTAGGTTATAGCAGCTGTCAGGCTCTCACTTTTAAGGTTGAATAATATTCCATTTTCTCTCTCTCTCTCTCTCCACATAGTACATAATAGTTGATAATAATAAATGACTATGTTACTGATTTGTATACTTACTATACTTTTTTTTTTTTTAAGAGAGAGTGTGAGAGAAAAGTCGAGTTTTTAAATTTATTTTTTCATCTGGTATTTGTTTTTCTTTTTTCAGGGCTGAGGACTCAACTCGGGGCCATGTGCATGCTAGGCAAGCGCGCTGCCACTGAGCTAAATCCCCAACCCCCTGGTTTTTGTTTTTCTGACACTTAGTTGTATATGTGGTGCTGGGGTTTGAACCCAGGTCCTTACACATGCCAGGCAAGTGCTCAACTGCTGAGCCACCTCTCCAGCCCCTACTTACTATACTTTTTTTTTTTTTTTAAAGAGAGAATCAATTTTATTTAGCTTTTCATGTGGCTTTCATTGCTCCGACACTTCATTGTGTACATGGTGCTGGGGTTCGAACTTGTGTGCTCATATGCCAGGCAAGTGCTGTAACTGCCAAGCCATGGTTCCAGCCCCCTTACTATACTTTCAATGTTATTTTAGAGTATACTATTCATATTTATAAAAAAAACGTTTGTTGTAAAACAGTGTGCCATGTTATTTCTGGCAGCAGACTCACACAGTCCATGCTTCTTGATTACCTCATTTTCTATTGTTCTTGATTTAATTTCATGTTGCTTTGTTCATTGCAACCCTAGGAACACACACTTATATACATACCATGTAGTTTACGTGTGTAGTGGGCTAAATCATCTAGGTTTGTGTAAATGCTCTATATGATGTGCACACAGCAACAGAATCACTAAATAGTGCAGTTCTCTGAACATACGCCTGTTGTTAAGTGTCACATTACTGTGTGACTGCCAAAATGAGCACCTTAAAGTTTCAAGGTACATATTTAACTTGGTGATGGATTTTTTAACATTGCTGAGCTTTCAATTTATAACATCACCCATTAACTTCAAGAAATCTGAAGTTCACATTTTCTCTGGTTTATGATATAACATACTGGTGAAATAAATGAAAGATTATTTCTTTTTTCTTTTTAAAGAGAGAGGAACAGAGAGAGAGAGAGAGAAAGAACAATTTTATTTTGTTTTTCATGTGACCTTTGTTGCTTTAACACTTTGTTGTGTATGTGGTACTGGGGTTCCAACTCGAGTACTTACGCATGACAGGCAAGTGCCATAACCACTGAGCCACCACCACTCCAGCCTAAAAGATTATTTCTTTATGTAGTGTTCAAGAGATTTTATGTTTCAATTTTGTGAGAATGTTTTTAAATCATCTTATTTTCAATTCCCAATCCGAGTTTGAACTTAAGCCATGTTTTGTGAACAGGGTTAAACCACTTAAGTATTAAAATGAAGGGGTATTTTTTTTGTTTGCTTTTTTTTAAAGTGGGACAGTGAGAGAGAGAAAAAGAGAAACAATTTTTATTTAGTTTTTCATGTGGCCTTTGTTGCTCAGAGACCTCATTGTGTATGTGGTGCTGGGGTTTGAACTCTCATACTCGAACTTGCTGCCA
>PVKS010002477.1:90008-118001 GCA_004027875.1 Aplodontia rufa
CAACCCCACCCCCCCACCCCCCTGCAAAAAAAAAAAATCAGAAAAAATAATGGTGAAGAGTAGGAAAGGAACTATAATCCAGTCTTGTCTTTGGGGTTACTAACATTAGCTTCTAGATTATATAGGCAAGGGAGACCAGAAATATGCATAGTAAGCATTCTTGGTCAAGCTGTGATCTGGTTGATCATGATCTCAGTATTGGTCAGGCAGGGTTTTGTTTGTAACAAGGAAGTTGCTATTGTCTGGGGGGTAATGTCAAGATGTTGAGTGATCATACCTGTTGTTCCTGGAATCTAATGTGAAAGCAACGGAGAGAGATGCAAAATGGAGACAGAAATGCCAAGTTTGTTTTTTTTTTTTTTTGTCCTGCTTTTAGTTATCTACTGGACATTTGCAGACTTAAATGAAGAGTCCTTGTTGCAGTGTGACTTTGAGCAAAAACTTCTGTGTTTGTTTCCTTAGCTGTAAAATGGGGTTAATGGTAGCTACCTTGTCATAAAGATTAAATGAATATGTGTGATGCCCTTAGAAAACTGGCGTCATACAAATGTGCTGTTATTATTGTATTTTATCATCACAATATAATTTTCTTTGCACATTTTTAAAATTTCTCTAATCAAGATATATATTGTAACTGATGACTGTTTTAGGATTGCTACAGTGAAGTTTTTTTCAAAGAGGTTTTGTTGTTTCTCCAGGCACCTGAGGACACTTTCAATCTGAGGCACCTTTCAACTAAATTCTGTCACAGGTTTTTGGGTTCATTCTTATGGTATGAATTCAAATTGGAAATCTGTGTGGGTCCCCATTTGTGGTTAATGTCCTTAGGAGGTGCCCTCCCCCACTTTTCTGTCAAGGCCAAAGTTTACAGGAGTTTATTTCCTCCTAATTTTTTACTAAATATGGATGTTATATTTACTTTTAGTTTCAGAGATTGCATTTCTGTGGGGTCCCAGTTTTTGTAGGGTAATCCTGATTGACTCCAGCTTATATTTAGGTGTTTTTTTCCCCCTCTTATAATGCTACATAAAATAATGATGTATTTTATAATCAGTGGAATATTAGATTTAAGTGTTTGGAGCAATGATTTTCCAACACGTCTGATCAAAAGAATCATCTAGTGATCTTGGAAAACTTTCTTCCATACTCCAGGCCAATTAAATCATAATCGCTGATGGTATGACTGAGGTATCATCATTTTTGGAATCTCCATCTGATTCTAATCTGTAAATAAGTTTGGGAATCTCTAATTTGGAGAATTTTAAGAATGACAGTTCTTAAAATGTAGATTGAGATAGGTCAAGGAGATAATAGCTGTTATGTGGCCTTTTCTGAATTTTTGGTAGAATAGGGAATGAAGAAAAATTGGATTATGGGGGTTTAAGAATAAATTTAAAGCAAGGCAATGGAAGAAGTGGTATGATCTGCTTATTAGGTTAAACAGCCATTATGGGACTTTTGGGAAACAGCTTATGGAGTAATGGTATCAAATAAAGCTTACCCGAATTCCCAAAAGGGGACAGTCATATCTTTTCCAAGGTAATAGGATTCATTGAGCAGGGCCTGAAGATTGTAGAAAATGAGAGGATTATTGAAAAAGGAATATTATGAAAGAGATAAAAGGGAATAAAATTAGAAGTCAGGTGAATTATTTTTGAAAAGGAAGTCCACAGTTTCATGTTTAAACTTGGAATGAAGGAAAGAGTAAATGAGGTAACTGAATCATATCTGATCCTAAAAAAAAAAAAGGTGGGGGCGGTTAATAGAAGTTATTCTTCCCTTGGTCTTCACAGTGGAAGGAAAAGGATGGTGACTTTACTCAATAAGCAATGGTTCACAAATTTCAGTTTTCATGAAAATTATCTGAAGAGCTGTGAAAATTCACATTTAGAGCTTCCTTATTTTACTCCCTCACCTGAAGTTTTTTGTTTGGTAAGTCCAAGGTATGGCTGAGGAATTTATAGTTTTAATTAGATGATCCCAGGTGACTAAACGTGTTCTGAAATTGGATTTAGGCATACCATGGTATAGAGGGAGTGCTTTTTAGCTGTTTTCAGAGGAATAAATAAAAAGATGAAGAGAAGAATGACAGGATTCCTGTGGAGCAGTAAAAGCCCACTGGATGCTAAATATCAAAGCTTTCAGTTTTGCCAAGTTTTTATGACTGTCTTCAATCTCTAAAGCCTACAAGTTGACATGGGCAAACCTATTGTTAGACCTAGGATTAGTAACTGGCATGACAGAAAGTCCAAAGGGAGAACATATACAGGGAACAGATTGAGGGAAACATTGAAGTCAAATCTTGATTTCCAGGAAGACGTAGTTAGGAGGGATCAGGAGATGGGAAGCATTAAAGGGATCAAACAATTGAAAATCTCCTTTGATGGGAAGAAGTGATTCAGTAGCTATGGGAGGAGCAGTGTGAGAATAAAGGTAAAAAGTGGTTGTCTTGAGAAAAGGAAAGACATTTGAAAAGTTAGGCCTTTTTTTTTTTTTTTAAATAAATAGAACTGGGAAATAAGACTATGTGAGGAAAGTCAGGTCTCTAATAAAGTGAGAAAGCATTAAGGATCAAGGTACTTTACAATGGGGTAGGAATAGGGTTCCAGATAAAATATGGGATACTCAGCTAAATTTGAATATTGGATATACAATGAATAATTTGGGGGCATACCCAAATGAAAAAAATTATTGTTTTTGATATTCAACTTTGAGTTTCCTGTACTTTTATTTGCTAACTCTGGCAACATAGGTGGAAGTGATATTAAAGAAGAAGATGAGCAAGAGTCAGGTAGAGAGAAGGGAGGCATGCTAGTGGAATCCAGCAGAGTAGCTTGAGAATTAAGGGTTTGATGTAATACTCAGAGTAGATTTTTGCGTCCAGAGTGGCAGGTGTGATTAATTGAAATGAGGCGCACATTAGGGTGGGAGGTGGGGAGAAGAATTGTAATGGGGTATGGATCTTTACATAACTTAATGAAGGAAGATGATTTGTCAATTACTTTCATGAACATCTGCAGCTCTTCTGTTTTTTTAGAATACAGAAGCTGTAGTGTAGAAGTCTCTTAGTTTCAACTTGCCACCATCTAATAATTTATCTGTATAATTTTACCCCACTTCTAACCTGATCTGTTAATGGAAGGGTGAACATTGATGAATAAATCTGTTATGTGTTCAGGAATGTATTTTGTGATATATTGCAAAAAGGTTTGTTGAGACTAAAAATAGGAGTTAAATGTTAGTATCAATTAGGAAAACTAGGCAGATAAATGCTAGACTGTCTTTTTGAGTACTGGATTTATCATTATGTGTTTCATATATTTGACATAATTTGTATTTTCTATCTTGACTTTTATTATCAAAGACATAAATATCTAATATATTTCACTCAATGAATAATAGTTTCTAACTTTTCAGTAATTTGTGAAGATTTTTGATGACTCTTCAGTTGTGCTCAACAGATATAATTAGTTTAAGTCAAAGGAGCAATTTTTTTTTTTTTTAAGAATCCTTGAGTTTGGAAGTGTGGGATATTAGATAATTTTAGTTGTTAGAAAAGAGCTACAGGAAGGAAAACTTCAAAGGCTAGTCTGATATGAGCACCTGCTGTGGTCACAGTGTAAACCTTGGAAACCAGGGATTTTGGCAGCAGTTTCAGTGCTTTTAGTTCAATCTCTAGTATCCCCAAATGTGAAGCAGATGCCAGTTTTCTTCTCTAGGGTTCTGATAATAGCATATAATGAGTTGGTTGTTTCCTAGCAACTAAAGAAGCAGTTTCACTTTAGCTGATCCTGCAATAGGAATGAGACATTTCCCCCCCTTGATAGCTGGTATTAGTGATTTCCCTGACAATGGAATTTCACGTTTGAATAAGGAATGTTCTCAGCCTTTGGTTTCCTAAAGAATTTTGCTTTTGAGTTGGGCTAAGTTCTTTTTAATCCTGTATAAAATGAAAAAAAAAAAAAAAAAAAAAAAAAAAAAAAGAAAAAAAGAAAAAGAAAAAGTTTGAAACCCCTAAGTACCTCTCATGGGAAGAGCCAAAGGAGTTTGACACATAGTTTCTCAAATGGCAAATGATTATACAAGAACCTATAATAGGGGTATTTTTCCCAGTATTTAATAGGATAATTAACAACCAAATTCTTTTCTGTATTTAATGTTTGTAGCAAATAAAGGTTTATTAGGTTATAGCTAATGTGTTGTAAAAATACATACATATATATGTAATTTTATTACCAGTACTATTTCAGTATAAAGTCTATATAGTGAAAACATTCTTTATAACACATTTGATTTTAAACAGTATTTTATACCAAAATAATAATTATACCCAAAGATTTAAAAAAAGGTCTTATAGTTCTCTTCAAGGTAAAGTCATTAAACAATTCAATGGTTATCTTTCGTAGTTGTAAGGCATCATCTGCACTTAACTGAATTATATTTTTAAATCCTTTTATGACAGTAGCAATAGATACAGAAATCATCTGATTATTAAGATATATGGAGGCTTCGGGAAATTACTGCAGACAACCTTCTTTGTAGTCATTCATAGTTTAAACAGTTTCTAAGGAAATTATTCAGTTTTCTTCTTTTGACATTATATAACTAATAACAAAGTTCCTTTATCCAGATTTATAGTATATTGTTTCAAAGGTTCTCAGACACTTAGAGATAAAATATTAAATGATGGTCTTAAGATAATTAAGTTAGCCTTATTTATTTATTTATTTTAAGAGAGAAGGACAGTGAGAGAGAGAGAGAGACAGAGAGAATCAAATTTTATTGAGTTTTTCACATGATCTTCGTTGCTCTGACACTTAGTTGTGTACCTGGTGCTGGGATTTGAACCCAAGTACTCGCACATGCCGGGCAAGCGCTGTAACTGCTGAGCCACCTCTCCAGCCCTAAGTTAGCCATATTTAAATATAACAAAAGCAATTTATACCTTGCTGGGATTAGTTACACAGGTTATGCATTAATTATATATAGGTGAAGTCATCAAATGTTTTCATTGTCAGTTTGGGGCATTTGACCTTATTCAGTCCTTATGATTTTTGCATCATCAGGTACTTTTATCTGAGCTCATATTTAAAAATACTTTATTAGGTCTCCATGAAACATTAGGAATGAAGAACACTAATTCAGTTAGACGGAGAATAGTCATGAACCAGAGTTTCTATATAATATGTCAAATATTGCTCTTAGATTTCTTTGGAAGCTTTAATCTGAGGCTAAAGAGTCAGTTATGCTAAGCTTAGTTTTGAGTTCCCTTTTTCTATTTAAGAGTATAGATTAGAAAATAAGGAAATAAAATTATAACTGAAGCCAAGGTCTTTGAAATTTTCGTGAGTCAGTATTATTTTGTAAGAGGCTTAGCTTGATTAATCTAGCAGAAGTTCCTTTTAAAGACTGTGCATTTATTCACTCATTTAACAACTATTTATTGAGCTTGCATCAATTATTTTTGTACTTTAAAAGAATATTACTGGACTTTTAGTCATTTTTAGCAGTAGATATTTGTTGGCTACTTAGTATTGGGCATTGGTTAGATGCTGAGGACACAAGGATGTGTAAGATATGTTTCTGGACTTCAAATTGTCAAAAGCTTTTAGTTACAGACCTACTTTTGACTTGTAAGCATGGCATTTAGATATGCTGGAAATGTTGGTGTTTTTTCATATGCTGTTGTCCAGTGTTTTATTAAGGCAATTAAAGTTGGAACTTAGAAAACAAGTTTGAGTACTATATGGTGTTTGACCATTCAGGTTGGTGGTACTGTTATATAGGATATCAGATTTTGCAGTCTCATTTAGGTTACATGTCATAGAAGAAACTCTTTGGTCAGCATTGAGAGAGAACAAGTTCTCAAAAGGAGTTAGAAACAGCCTATGAATATTAATTGCTGATTATTTCCTCCTACTTAAAGTGCCCTTTGTTTTCTGCTAATTATAAGGGATGACTTACATGAGTACCTTCAACTCACTGTGATGACTGAGTACCTATTTATGCAGTTTTGAATATTATAATGTAATGCTCCTTTTTACTTGTTGCTATTATAGATATCTAAGACCAAAAGCTTTTGCAATTTTTTTTTAGACTGGCACAGACTGTTCCCAGTTTCCCACACAAGTCATTTACAGAAAATTGCTTAAGCACTAGAGTAGATCTGTCTTTACCAACTTATTTTTGTCTTCTGATCCCTTTTAATACAGGTATAGAAACACTTTTTACCTAGTAAAACCACTTAGTGATCTAAAACTTAAAGGGGTAATTTTATCAAGAAGGCACAGAAATAAAACAAAGCAACAAAACTATTAAAAACTGGGAGTTACTGTTTTACAGTGTCAGTCACTTATATACTCTCACTTCTTGCTGTGTAGTTCTGAATTAGAGCAGTTTGTAAGGCTGGGAGTGCCCTTGCTTTAGGAGCTTTTTTTCTAACTCAGTACCCAGCGAAGGCCTCCTTTTGCAGCCCTCTCCAACAGCATTGAAAAAGAACAAGTTGTCAAGAGGAGTTAGAAACAGCCTATGAATATTAATTGATGGTTATTTCCTCCTACTTAAAATGCCCTTCATTTACTGCTAATCTAGCTTAGCTAGATTATCTTTTGCTGTGTATTGGTGATTGACCTTCTTGGATTAGCCCTTATTCTGGTACCTTTGGAAGATGAAAGCACTTTACTCCTCTTGGCCATAAATTTTTTAGGCATTTCAGACATATCTGTGCTCCTGGATGCAGGAACTAGCATGTCATTTCCCCCTGTACCATTTGTTTTTATCACTGTTTCTCTTTTTGCCAAGGTTAAATGGCTTCTGGTTACATTGCCTTTTTATTTTTTATTTTATTTTTTTAAAGGGAGAGAGAGAGAGAAAGAAAGAACCAATTTTTATTTTTTCATGTGACCTTTGTTGCTCTGACACTCTGTTGTGTATGTAGTGCTGGGGTTTGAACCCGTGTCCTCGCACATGCCAGGCAAGCTCCAAAACCGCTGAGCCACTGCTCTAGCCCCTACATTGCCTTCTTCCCTAGAACTTTTCAATACAGTTTTAGATTTGTCATCCCTGATCTTCCCCATTCACAATTCAAAGCCTTTGTTCACTTTGGATATATCTTTTTGCCTGAATGATAACCATGTTCTTAGCCCATTTGTGTGCTAACCAAACCTTTAGGAATGGTTGAGACTGTGGGGTTAGGCCACCAGTTTGACTTCCCTGTCATTGACTCAGGTGCTTCTTAAAGAAATGGACTTTACCTTCATATTAACTTCTCATTCTCAGCAAGTGAATATAGAGAATCAGTTCTTACTTTTAGAACAGAATAGTATTGGGAGCACAATTTGACTCTTGAATCCAAGCATAAAAATGTAACAGCAGGTTTCATTGATGGAATTCTCCGGCATTGGAGTATCTGGTCTAAATCTAGACCTGACTCTGAATAAAAGAGGAGGACAGAAAGTAACACGAGAAATAACAAAGGTACTATGAGTTGAAGCTATCGTTGCGTTTTAAATTTGGCCAGCAATGAAGCAAAATACTTGGATATTCTTTTGTGTCTGGCAACTGAGAAACTTTTCTCATTTCCCATTTCCTTCTTGTGTGTATGTATCAGAGCAAAAAAAAAAAAGTAGTAAAGGTCTTGGGACAGTCATTTCATATTAAGGGCAGGCTCTAATGGTAGCCCTAACTTAAGTGGGCAGCATGCAGAAAACTGGCTTGTTTATAAGAGAATAAAATAGCACTCTCATTTAATTGAAAGCCAGCAATCAAAATTAGTGCAAAAGGAAGCAACTATTAGGAAAAAATGTGCCAAGCCAGAAGAATATATTGATCAAAAGAGGATGAAAGATGTCAGACATAATTCATTAGCAGAGAAAACCAGTGAGGCTAAAGTAATTTGCCTTTGAAAATGGGTAAATTAAAAAGGAGACTGATTGCCAAACTGTTAACAATAGCCCATTTTTACCTTGAAGACACGCAGAGGAATTTCTAACTTTTCATTCAGTTCTGTAGTTGATACACACTTTGAAGAATAATCTACAATGGTTTGAACTAAGTTTTGAATGCAGGTAATTATAAAGGAGTCTTGTCTTAATTATGCAGTGATAATTAGAATGCCATAATAAAGTTCACGTAAAATTACTTTCTAGTCTTTAGGAGAGCTTCTTGGAGCTCTGGCCCCTGTTGGATAGGCAAGGGCTTACCCTGTCTCTTCAGTTGCCAGTGAGAGATCATAGGGTCAGAAGCAGATGTTGTAAGCCTGCTAGAGCTAGTCAAGCTTCAAGGAGACTAAAACAGATACCAAGCAGGCTATGAGGAGAGTTATGAATACTATTGGGGATTTCATAGGATTGTGACCTCTTTTTACTATTTAGGCAATACTACATATCACTAATTTTAAGATGCATGTTTTTAAATTTAAATATCTCTGAAATTGGAGTGTATTTTATAATCAACATTGTGATAGTGTATCATTGATTTAGTATTTAACACTTTTAGCTTTATTTTAGAATTTCTTTCTTGATGGTATATAAAATAATGTATAACTTACAGTCCATGTGTTTTTGTTATGATGGTATACCTATTGTTATAGTGGTTATTTTAATGCTGATTGATTTATTTTCCCATTTTTATCATAATTGTTGCAGAGTAATTCCATGTCATGAATTTGTTCAATTTTTTTTTCATTGTGGAAAGTTATTTTAAACTGCTTGTGGTAGTTTTGGTAATCTTTTTATCCTCTTTCATCATCCTGTCACTAACTTTATTTTACCCCTTTCACTTATTCAAAGACTGCCAGATTATTCTTCCTAAAGTATAACTCTTTATGATGTCAATTATTTCATAGACCATCAGTGTTAGTTTTTAAAACATTCTGTCTCTGGCTTCATTTATAAATTCAAAGGAATAATTTTAGAAATATTAAGTTTCATTCCACAGTTCTCCCTTTTCCTGTTCTTCCTCTCTTCCCCTTAGTCTCATTCTTCCACTCCACTGATCACTTCCTTCTTTCTTCCCTCTTCTTTACCTTATTTTGCTGTAGCTTCCACATATGAGAGAAACATTCAATCTTGACTTTCTGAGTCTACTTACTGATTTTTTTTTTTAAATCACTGCTGCAAGGTTATTCAGTTTTGAGAGTAGATGCTATAGTATTTAGGTCTTTGTTTATGTTTATTTTATTTTGCATATTTTTTTGGTACCAGAGATTGAACCCAGGGGTGCTTAACCACTCACCGATATCACCAGCCCTTTTTAATTTTCTATCTAGAGACAGGGTCTTGCTAAGTCATTTAGGGCCTCATGATGTTGCTGAGATTGACTTTGAACTTGTGATCCTCTAGCCTCAGCCTCCTGAGCCATTGGTATTACAGGCATGAGCCACTGTGTCCATCTTCTTTGTGTTTAATACTTGTTTTATGTATATTAATTTGGTGTTGATAAATTGTCCATCAAAAGAAAGAAATCTTAGTAATTTAGACATTTTTTAAAAAATTTGCATGTGTATGTGTGTTTATGCAAAGCCTCTATGTCTGTAGAAACAAATGTTAGACAATTATGGTTAGTTTTGGTAGAATCTTAGTGTGATGTGTTAGTTGCCTGGATGTGGGAAGCATCAAATTAAACGTATTATTCCCTAGGTAATTTTGTACTACTAAAGGCAACTAACTACCTATTATTCAGTATTTACTGTGTGCTAAGTTTTATACTGTTTGCCTGTAGTGTTATCTCATCTCATCCACCCAATTCTGTATAATTGATAGTGTTATTAATTATTCTTATTTTATAAATGAGCTGGCGCAAAGAAGTTAAATAACTTGGGAAGGATCCTACAGATAATCTTGCTGATTCTCTAGGCTGAGCAACTAAACTAAATTGAACTATACAACTGAAGTTTTTTTGTTTGTTTTTTTAAGGAGAGAGAGAGAGAATATCAATTTTATTTAGTTTTTCATCTGGTTTTTGTTGTTCCAACACTTAATTGTGTACATGGGGTTTGAACCTAGTCCTTGTGCATGCCAGGCAGGCACAATAATTGCTAAGTCACTGCTCCAACCTGCAACTGAAGTTTTAAAAAGTTCTAAGTTTTCACTTAAAAAAAATAAAAACATGGGCTGGAGCCACAGGTGGCTCAGTGGTATGGCTCTTGCCCAGCATGTTCAAGTATGACAGTTCAAACCCCAGCACCACATATACAGTGGAGTCTCAGAACAATGAGGGTCACATGAAAAACTAAATAAAATTGATTTTCTTTTTTTTCCTCTCTCTCTTACTGTCTCTCTCACTTTAAAAAGTAAAAATAAATAAAAACATTCTTTTATGTCATCCCTGAAATATTCATTAATGTTAATGTATTAAGAGTTTTCCTTTGTCGTTTGGCTGCAGATTTTGTGTTCTGTTCATTGTACTTTAGAGGACATTTCTGAGAAAATGTCGATGTATACCTCTTTACTCCAATACTCTTATGAAATGCCATTTTTTTCTTCTATGTCAATTGCATTTTTAGAAATTTAGGTAATATGTTATTTGGTGGCAATTTTCATATGGCGCTGAGTTGTAAATTGTAAATTATTTTTAATAATGTGGCAATGAAGGCCACAGTGGTGACTCAGCGGTAGAGCATGAGCAAGGTCTGGCATGAGCAAGGATGCGGGTTCAAACTCCAGCACCACATACACAACTAAGTGTCGGACAAACAATTAAAACAAAAGAAAGAAAAAATAAATAAAATTGATTCTCTCTTAAAAAATGTGGCAATGAGAAGATTGATAAACCCTTCTATATTATGATGTTAGTAACTAAAGTAATAGTATTCATTTGTTAATGTAATAGTTATAGGCTAAATATTAACTGCTCTTGTCACAAAAAATAAGAATGTGAGGTGATGAGTATATATTTGTTGGCTTGATTTAATTGTTCCATAATGTCAATGTATATCAAAATATCACAGGGTAACTCATAAATCTTACTGCTATTTTTATCAATTAAAAATAAAGTAAAATTTTAAATTGAATTAATATTATTTCACAGTATTCACTATTTGGGCTTGATCACTTTGCACTGAAGTACAATGGCATTTCCTAGTTACCTAGAACAAATCGTTACTCAGTAAAGGGAGATGACTTTCCATCTCAATGATATAGTATCTGTTTTATCCAGATTAAAACTAAACAATATTTAGTGTAAATTGTTGAGACTTGTACAGTGCTCAGAGGGATTTATGGAAGCAGATGGCCATTAGTAGTTTAATAGACTAGTTACCATTCAAAGACAGTTTCAGCTCATCTCAGGTATTGGGTTCTTTTCATATCATCCCCTCCCTCTCCCTGTGAATAAATAGCTTTAGAGAGAAAATATATTGTGAAAAAATTAGGCCAAATAATGAAATTAGAGGGCATAATTCCCACATTACTGCCCTCCTTTCTGACACTGGTTGGAAGCTCAAGGATTCCCTTAGGTATATAGAAGGACTCAGAACTCACTGAAAGCTTTTATATTCTTTTTTTTTTTTTTTTTTTAAGAGAGCAAGGGACAGTGAGAGAGAGAGCGAGCATTGATTTTATTTAGTTTTTCATGTGACTTTCATTGCTCTGACACTTAGTTGTGTATGTGGTGCTGGGGTTTGAACCCACATCCTCATGAATGCCAGCTAGCGCTGTAACTGTGAATCACCGCTCAAGCCTTTATCTGTCATTCTTAATGACAATCCACTTAGCATCTTAAACTTGAAGTTTCATCACCTGCTTGAATACCCTTTACCTCCATTCTACTTCAGCTGCCCATTCGCATGGCATCCAACTTGTCTCCTGGAAGTACCTGGTTTTTTCATCTTACCATAGTTTTTTATATTTCAGCCCTTTTATTATGGCTACTATACCTTGGGTTCCTTTGTCGTACTCTGTCTGCTTTTACATACCTTTTTTCTTTCCTAACACAATTATATATGGTCCATTATTTCTTTCACTAGCTTGCTGATGATAACTTCAATTCCTTTGTCCTCTTGTTTTTCCATTGTATTGCGTGCTCATTGCTATATATTCCTTTTCCTCTAAACCCATGAGCTCCAGTTTAAGATGGATTCAGCATTTTGCTTTCTCTATTCGTAGTCTCAGGCTACTGGATGACAGGGAAATCCTTGTAAGTGGCAAGTGGGTGGCATGATGAATTAATGGTGTCTAACATTGCCCAAGAATCCCTAAGAAATGTTTCTTTCATTCTCTCTTACCTAGAAACTTGTTATCCTAGACAGCTCTCTCTTACATTCTACATATGAACTACTTTAAAATCAGCTTTGTTGGGGTGGAAGAGGTGGCTCAGTGGAGGACCTGGGATCAATCCCCAGCACCACATACACAATTAAGTGGAGGAAAAACAAAAACAGATAAAAAAAATAAAATTTGAGACTCTCTTAAAAAAAAAAAAAAACAAATCAGCTTTGTTATTCTGAAAACTTGTATCCTTCTATCTTCCGGACTTTTAAAATGAATAATCCTATTTTTTGCTTTACTAAGAAAGTTTAATTTTTATATGGTGCAAAGTCTCTCAATTCTCAGCCAGCTCCTTACAAACTTATCTGAATCTGAATTCATTTTTGCCCCTTCCTCTCTGTCTTCAGCTTCTCTCTTTTTATACCAACTTTTTCCCATCAACATTTAAATATGCCTGTGGCAGACAGTATTGACTGGCTATGTAGAAGTCATTTTTACCCCTATCTTCCTTACTGCTTCAAAATAGACGTGGGAAGTTTGATAATCTTCTACCTATTTTTTCTAAGAGTAGTCACGTGAACCACTTCTAACCAATGAGATATAAGGGAGGTCTTATGGTGGGACCTCACAGGACAATGTTTTGCTTCCCAACAGAGGGGCAAGTGTTCTCCCTCTTTGTTTCTGTAGGAAAGATGTTTTAAGGATACCTGGCAGTGGTGGTCACTTTGTGGCAAAACAGGAAGATAGAGCTTTGGTCTGATGATATCACTGAGATTTTTGGAAAAAAATAAAAATTAATAATAAAAAAAACACAACCCCAGAATTATCTACTTGCTGACTTTTGTTAAGATTTAAGTACCCTCATAGTTTAAGCATTGTTAATTAGGTTTTCTCTTGCTTGCAGCTAAAGTCATCTTATCATACATAAGTTTCTCCCAGTTAAACAAACAAACAAAAATAACAGAAATAAGCAATGCTATCTTGACCCTGTGACTTCTACTAGATACCAGCCTAAGTTTTGTTCTTTCTTATGCCAAGTTTCTTAAAAGAATTTCCCACATCTGAGTGTCACTCCTTTATCTACCACCTACTTATGTCTATATTCTCTTCCACCATACTTCCTCTGTCGTCACCAAAGATGCCTTTAAAAAATCCTACATATACTCTTCAATCCTTATTTTAATTGATCTCTGTAGTATGTGATCTATTGACCTTAATTATGAAGTACTCTTTTCCACTAGTTTCCCTAACACTGCTTTCTCCTGTGGTATCTACCTTTTATGTTTTCTCATTCTACTAAAGTAATTTTTTTCTCTACTTATTATCAATCTTCAGCATAGGTATAATTATTCTAATTTTATAGGTTTAGAAATTAAACAACCCAAGGTCAGGTATGTGGTAAATGATGCAGGTAGCATTTGAACATAGTTTAAAGCCTCTAAAACTCATCCGTAGAAATATTCTCTGATTTTACGCTCTCTCTGGGCAATTTTATGTAGTTTTGAAACCCAGATACTTAATGTTCAACCCAAATGTTTCTCCTGAGTTGTAGATCCACCCATCCATCACAACTGTCTACTGGATAGCTCTGTTTACCTGTCATATGGATTCCTCAAAGTTACAAAGTCTAGATGAGAACTTTCCACCATTCATCTGAAATCCCCCCCCCCTTTTTGTTTTGCTTTGGCAGAGACTTGTGATGGGAACTACCATTTACTTAGCTATTCAGCCCCAAATCCTAAGAGTCATCCTTGACTCATTCTTCCTTTCCTGCTGCTCATATTCATTGTGTCCTATTTTCCCCATCTCTGCTGCAGTGCTTTCATGTAACAAACTTTATACCATATTCTTATTTAATCTGATCTAGTCTGACTAACCTTTCCAGAGTATAGATCTGCTCCATCCCCCATCATGTTATCATATAACTTTCCAGAAAATTAATAGAGATTCCTAGGGATGAGTTTTAGAGGCTACCTTGTTTTCTGGACAAAAGTTCAAAATCTAACTCAGGAAATTAGGGCCTTTTGAATCTGATCATGATTTCCCTGTTCCCACTATGTTCCAGCCAACCAGTTTGCTATTCTTGAATCCATTTTGTTTTCTCTTGCTCTAGCGAGGTTTTCCTTCTTGCTGAAATATTCTTCTGAAACTCCATCTCATGCTTTGCATCTGTGCTTAGATGTTACCTCTTTTGGGAGAGCCTTCTGTGATATCTCCTTGAACCCTACATTGAGTGCTCTAGCATGCTTGCAGTGCCTTGAAAGGGCCAACCACCCTCTTGTCTCAGGGACTGTGTATGTGCTGCTTCCTCTGTTTGCCAGCTGTTCCATTCCTCCACTCTGCTGCTACTCATTGTACCCAGTGCTCTGTGACAGTGCTCTTTATCATGGCAAGAAATTCTTCTCTTTACTTTGTGAAATTTGAAACAATTCTGTTGTATTCTTATAGTGTAGAAATTCAGAATATTGTACATTTTGATTTTGTTTCCTTGCCCCTTAATCTAAGCTTTTAAAAACACAAAAAACCGAAGCCTGTTCTTTAGCTTTGTGTTTCTCTAAGCAAGCTGACATTACCTGAGAATCGATTATGTGCCAGAAGTCAGCTGATGCTGTTTGTTTAAAAAAAAAAAAAAATGGTATTTTCAGCTTTCAGCCCAGCCACTGAACCTGACAAGTTCTGACATCTCATCTCTTGGCTGCCTCTCACTTCTTTTCCTGTTTCCATGGAAATGGACATCAGATCACAGAAACATAGTAATGTAGTTGTAGCTAATTGCTATTGCAGATTTCTGAATTCTCTTTGTTTTCAGAGTGATTATTTTAGTGACTTTTGCCCACTTTGTCATATATGATAGTTAGCCAAAACATCTAAGACAATTTCTGGGTTTGGGAGCTAGCTGAGGTTTCCCAAGTGTCACTAACTGGTATCTTAAAATGTATCCCTTATTTCATCTCTCTGGGAAAATATATTTTAATTTAAGAACTGCAGTCTTGTCAGAGAGAAGCACTAGATTTCAAGTCAGGAAACCTGGCCATAGTCCCAGTTCTGCTACTACCTCACTGTATAACCTTGGTCAATTTTTTTATATTTATTGAATGAGCCAATGGCTGCTACTTAGCCCTGTGGCTTATTTACAAGTGACCTAGAGAACAGACTGCCCTTCTGCTTATTTTTTAATAGAATGCATAGGAATAAACTATATAACTAATTTTAGCTAAGGAAACCAAACCATGTTTGTAGAAATCTGAAATGGAAAAATGCTTTTAATCTTAGCCCTTTATTTACTTCTTCTAGAAAATGATCTGAATAAACCTTGTCATTATGGCTGAAATGTTAGTCTAATGTTATCTTTTTATTATACATGTAGTTTCCTGAAACAAGTACAACCCTTATCTTATAGTAAAATGCAATGATTAAAATTATGGTTGAAAAATACCTTTCATTTTCTGTTTAAAGAAGGGATTTATTATATTCCTAACTAATTTATCTTTTATTCACATCAAGAATGTTTAAGGATTTGCCATAGCCATATACTTCTGTGTTAGGCTTATCTGTGCCAGGTCAGAATTTCTTTAAATCTAAATTTAGAATTTGGAAATCTAGGTTTTGTTAAGTTCAAGAAAGGACTGGCATACACATATTAAAAAGATTAGCATTTGCTGAGCCACTTTCTATATCAAATGAACTTGAATAACTGTAATTGAGTATGAATAGACTAAATCATTTTTTTTGTTTGACAGAATAAAATGCAGGTTTATTCCACACTCTCAATTGTAGTTGCAAATATACAGACATAAGCTAAAAGTGTGTTCTGGGGCTCCCCACTAAATTGGGGTTCTGTTACCAGATGGCTAGCAGCCCTGCCCTAACAGGAAAGGAAGGGTTAATGGATGTGGGTGTTTACAGTGAGCCTTTCAAAGGATACTTCTTTAACCTGGCCCATACTTAATACCTAGTTGTCCAACCCATGACCAGGGGGACCATAACATGGGAAACATGTTTACTCTGGCAGACACATTTGTGGCTCTCGTCTGACCTATGTCCAATTTATGCCTACCTGAACATTACTGTGGAGCTGGTAGCTTGACTTTATCTCCCTTGCATTCCAGGGAAAATCTGGCCTGATGTAGCTCTTGGTTCTTCAGATGGACGGTGCAAATTCAATACATCACCACAATAGGAAATAGGTTCAAAGATTTGTTACTTACAGATCCTGGGCACAAAAGGCAGTCTTCTGTCACCAGCTCAGGCAGAGAGAGAGACAGAGACAGAGAGAGAAATATGCACAAAAACATGATAACCAGCAGTATGTATAGAGAAGAATGTAGGGGTTACTTTAAGTTTGAGGGCAATTGCCTGAGTAGTCTATTTAAAGGAAATAGCAGGAAAGTGGGGAGCGCAGGTGGGAAAGATGCCTCAGAGTTCTCTGGCCATTGGCTTAAGCTGTCAGGCATGGTATTCTACTTCTAAGGCCTAGGCAGCAGCTTTTGCTGAGTCATTCCTGTTTCAAATGTTAAGACATTCTAAGTAAATTAAATGGGAAATAATTCATTTTATACTTCATAGTCTAGGTAGGTTTTTCTAAAAGAAAAATCTGACTTGTTCAATTTGCTGTTAATTTAGTCTCCTATATGGAACCTGCTATAGACTTGAGATCTGGTAGTGTGGGTCAATTCCTCCATTTGTGACACAGCTGTGGACTCCACCTTAGGACCTGGTGCTTTTAGGTACAGTGCTTAAAAGCAAATGTTTATTTCTGTAGATAAAAAATACTCTATACTTGTAGTATCATTAAACAATCAGAAAAAAAATCCACCAATAAAATTATAATGGCCCACTATCAAAGTAAATCACTATTGATTTTTTGACATAGTCCTTCAGTTTAAAAAAATCTCCTAATGCATAAAAGGAATTCATGGTAATGCTGTATATGCTGCTTTATAGCCTATTTACATCATTTACCATATCATGAACATTTTACCCTGCTATCCTGTCTGTATTCCTTAAAAATGATTTTAATGACTATATTATGTGTTATCTTGAATGATTACATAATTTATTTAACTTTTAAGAGCTTATTGGCTTATTTAGGTTATTTTCTTAAATATAACTTAGGGAGTCTATAAACTTTCTTTAATACCTTAGTTGATGTAGAAAGTACCCAGATTTCTTTTTTTACTTTGTTTCTTTTGTTTTTCCAGGCTGGTACCTTAGTACTTCTCTTTTTTTTCCCTACCACATTAATTCTAAATCCAGAATATCTCTGAAATATGTCCCTTCATCTCCATTCTCAGTATTTTTGCAGTATTTCAAGTCTTTATCATCTAACTTGAAATACAACAGTAACCATGACATGAATTTTGGGGAGTTAGATGGAATATGACAATGTTGGAAGCTTTCCAGTCTAAAGAAATGCAGATCCCCTTTTGTAGAGTGCATTCTTATCAGTCTTATCTAATTAGTGACTTAAAAAGTCTTAGGTAAATTGCTTTCAATGGTTCTTCCACTATTTAGACATTGGGAAATTTGCCCTAGAGAATTTAACTCAATGCCAACATATACTGAGTCTGTGACAGACACTTCAGACTTCCAGTAAAGTATAAAGCATTTCTAATAGATTCCACTACTGAGAGAACACATATTTAGGGTGGTGTCATAATGCATGGAATTTTCACCTCTTATTTTGTTTCACTTTTGTATCCCTCCCTTTGCTACTCTAAGAATTACTATTTATTTATTAAAATCAACTTTTTTTTTAGTTTTCACATGTGAAAGAGGACATGTGATACTTGTCTTTTTGTGTCTGGCTTGTTTCACTTAATACAGTGTCTTCCACTTCTATCCATTTTGCAGCAAATGATAGGATTCTGTTCTTTTTTATGGACTAAATATTACATCACAATATATATACTACATTTTCTTTATTCATAATCCATCCATGGGCACCTAGGGCAATTCTGTATCTTGGCTATTAAAAATAATGCTGCAGTAAACTAGGTGTACACATATCTCTTTGGTATGTCAATATCATTTCCTTTGAGTATATACATAGAAGTGGAACGGCTAGACCATATGGTAGATATGTTTTAGTTTTTTGGAGGACTTCTATACTGATCTCTGTAACAGCTATACTAACTTACCTTTCTACCAACAGTGCATAGGTATAAATAGTATATGAGTTTCCTTTCTCCATATTCTTACCAGCATTTGTTATTTTTCTTTTTCATAAATGCCATGGTAATTAAGGTGAGATCATATTTCATTGTGGTTTTAATTTGCATTTCCCTGATGGCTAATGATATTGAACATTTTTTCCTCATATTTGTTGGCCATTATATTTCTTCTTTTGAGAAATATTACCCATTTTAAAATTGCAATATTTGTTTTTTTGCCATTGAGGTTTTTTAGTCCCTTATATTCAGATGAATGGCTTGCAATACTTTCTCCCATTCTTTGTTGATTGTTTCCTTTGTTGTGTAGCAGCATCTTGGTTTGATATAATCCCATTTGCCTATATTTGCTTTTGTTGCCTATTCTTTTGAGGTCTTACCCCCATAATTGTTGCTGATACTTGTATCCTAAAGTGTTTCCCATCTATTTTCTTCTGAGAGTTTCATAGTTCCAAATGTTACATTTAAGTCTTTGGTCAATTTTTGAATTGATTTTTGTATAGGGTGAAAGATATGGGTCAAGTTTCAATCTTTTGCTTATGGATATCCACTTTTCCTAACATTATGTATTAAAGAGGCTGTATTTTCTCCCATGAAAGTTTGTGGCACCTTTATCATCCATGAATTGATTGTAAATATGTGGGTTTATTTCTGGGGCTGTGCTTCATTTTCTTGGTCTGTGCATCTGTTTTTATGCCAGTATTAATACTGTATCTTGAAATCAGGTATTGTGATGCATCCAGCTTTTTTCTTGTTCATGATTGCTTTGGCTTTGGGGGTTCTGTTGTGCTTTCATGATTTCTTGCTCATCAAATTTGTTATTGGTGTGTTTAGATACTACTGCTTTTTGGTATATTGATTTTGTATCCTTTAACTTTACTGAATCTACCAGTTCCCATAATCTTTATTTTTTTAAGGGGGGCGGTGACAGAGAGAGAAAAAGAGAGAATCAATTTAGCTTTTCTTGTGGCTTTCATTGCTCTGATATTTTGTTGTGTACGTGGTGCTGGGGTGAGAATCTGTGTTCTCATGCATGCCAGGCATGTGCTGTAACCGCTGAGCCACCACTGCAGCCCCCCATAGTCTTTTAAAGAGAGAAGGACAGTGAGAAAGAGAGACCAAGAGAGAATCCATTTTTATTGAGTTTTTCACATGGCTTTCATTGCTCTGAGACTCTGTTGTGTACGTGGGTGCGGGGGTTTGAACCCGTGTACTCGCGCATGCCAGGCAAGCGCTGTAACTGTGGAGCCATTGCACCAGCTCCCCCCCAAAAGTCTTTTAGTAGAATGAGTTTTTCTATGTATAGAATCATATGATCTGCAAATGGATAATTTGATTCCTCCCTTTATTTGTATGCCTTTCGTGTCTTCCTCTTGCCTGAATGCTCTGGCTAGAACTTTCAGTACTATGTTGAATTTGAGCAGTGAGTGTAGACATCTAAATCTTGTTCCATATCTTAGAGGAAATGCCTTCAGTTTTTCCCCATTCAGTATGATATTGGCTGTGGATTTGTCATGTATAGTGTTTTTTGTGTTGATGTGTAAGACTTCTATAGCTAATTTGTTTTTATCATGAAAGGATGCTGAATGTTATTGAATACTTTTTCTTCATTTATTGAGATGCCCATCTGTTTTTTATATTTCATTGTGTTGATGAAATGTTATTACATTTATTTATTTACACTTGATTGAGCCCTTGCTTCCCTGGGTTAAATCCCACTTGGTCAGAATGAATAATCTTTTTGAGGTGCTATTGGATTAAGTTTGCCAGTATTTTGTTAAGAAATTTTGCATGTTCATCAGGGATATTGGTCTATAGTTTTGTTGTTGTTGTTGTGTCCTTATCTGATTTTGATGTCAGGGTATAACTGGCCTGGTAGAATGACTTTGGAAGGATTCCCCTCTCAGTTTTCTTGATTAGTTGGAGAAAAAAATGGTGTTAGTGCTTCCTTAAATTTTGGTAGCATTGAAATCATCCAGTCCTGAGCTTTTCATTGTTGGAAGACTTCTTTATTCCTAATGGAAATCTCATTGCTCATGGTTGGTCTTTTCTGATTTTCTTTGTCTTATGGTTCTATGTTGGAGGCATATGTGTCCAGAAATACATCCACTTCTAGGTTTTCTGGTTTGTTGGCATATAGTTAGGTGTTCATAGTAGTTCCTAATAATCTTTATTTCTATAGTATCAGTTGTAGTGTCTCTTATCTCACTGCTGATTTTTTATTTTGTTTTTTCTGTTTTTTTTTCTTGATTAGTCTAGCTAAAGGTTTGTTGATTTTTTTTTTTTCTTTTTCAACCAACCATTTTGTGACTTTTTGTTTCTCTCATTTACTTCTGATATTTGTTATTTCTTTCCTTCTGCTAATTTTAGGTTTGGTTTGTTCTTGCTTTTCTATGTCCCTCAAATGCATTTTTAGATTGTTTATTTAGTTGGAATCTGTCTTTCCTTCTTTTTTTCTGAGTAGTTTCTTATTGCTATAAACTTCCCTCCTATTACTATTTTTGCTGTGTCTGGTAAATTTGGGGATGTTGTGTTTTCAGTGACTATTACTCATTTTAATAGTATGTTTAGTTTCCAGGTATTTGTATCATTTCCAAAGTTTTTGTTGTTTTTCTGTGGTGTGTGTGTGTGTGTATGTGTATGTGTGTACAAGGGATTGAACCTTGGGGAAGTTTACCACTGACTTTCGTGAAACTCACTTTGAACTTGCAATCTTACTCCCTCAGCCTCTCAGTTACTGGGATTACAGTCACGTGCCACTTGTTGGTTTGTAACTTTATTCCAATGTGCTCAGAAGAGATACAAGATATGATTTCAAGATATGATCTCGGAATTTGCTGATGTTTCCTTATAAGCCTAATACATGGAGTTTTCTAGAGAATGTTTCATGTGCTGATGACAAGAATGTTTATTCGGCAACTATTAGATAAAATAGTCTGTAAATGTTTGTTAGGTCTACCTGGAGTAGAGTATAATTTAACTCTGTTTCTTTATTTTTAGGGGGTGGTTCTGGATGATCTGTCGATTGATGAAGGTGGGGAGTTAAAGTCCCCCACTACTTTTATATTGAAACCTCTCTCTCTTTAGATCTAACAATGTTTGTTTTGTAAAGTTGAGTGCTCCAACATTGGATGCATATACATTTACAATCAAGATATCTTGTTGAATTGATTTATTGATCATTATGCTTCTTGGACAATGAGAGAGAGAGGAACAGTGAGAGAGAGAGAGAAAATCAATTTTATTCAGTTTTTCATGTGCCTTTCATTGCTCCTACACTTCATTATGCATGTAGTGGTGGGGTTCAAACCCATATGCCAGGCCGAGCCACCACTCCAGCCACTGATCATTGCCCTTCTTTGTCTCTTTTTATCTTCGTCTTAAGGTCTGTCTGATATGAGTATAGTTACTCCTACTCGCTTTCAGTTTTCATTTGCGTAGAATATCTTTTTCCATTCTTTCATTTTCTGTATTTGTTGGTGAAATGAGTTTCCTATGGGCAGCATCTTGTTTAATGTTTTTTTCTTTTACCTAAGTAATTTAACTTACATTCTCTGTTGTTATTGATAATTAAATCCTTGTTTCTATCATTTTACTACTTTTTTCTGTTTTGAATGGTCTTTGTTTTTGTTTTTTTTCCTTTTCTCTTGTTTATCTTTGTGGTTTGGTAGTTTCCTGTATTCTGTATATGTGTTCTTTTAGTGGGTTTCGTATTTTGACATCTTTTCTTTCTAAATTTTTTAAGAGAGGTACAGTGACAGAGAAAGAGAATGGGTGTCAATTTTATTTAGTTTTTCATATGGCCCTCATTGCTCTGATACTTTGTTGTGTCTATGGTGTTGTAGTTTGAACCAGAGTCCTTGTGCATGCCAGGCAAGCACCACTGAGCCACCGCTCTAGCCCCACATGTTTTCTTTCTAACCCTGTGCTTGCTAGGCAAATGCTCCACCACTAAGCTACATCCCCTGATCCTCACATGTTTTCGTTATGGCAATTATCTTTCTTTTGCATCGGAATGTAGGACTGCCATAAGCATCTTTTCTAAGGCCAGTCTGGTATATTCCCTCAGTTTTTGCTTGTCTTGAAAAATGTTTATTTCCGCTTTGTTTCTGAAGGATAGCTTTGCTGTGCAATATATTCTTGGTTGGCAGTTTTCTTTTCTTCTTTTTATTTATTTATTTATTTTACTTTTTGGTACAGAGGATTGAACCCAGGGGTACTTAACCACTGATCCACATCCCCAACCCTTTTTATGTTAGGGTCTCACTTCACTAAATTGCTCAGGGCCTCAATAAGTTGCTGGAGCTGGCTTTAAACTTATAATCCTCCTGCCTCAGCCTCAGGAGCTGCTGAGATTGCAGGTGTGTGTCACCACACCCAGCCAGTTCTTTTCTTTTAGAACTTAAAACATGTAACATGTCATTCCATTCTCTCCTGTCCTGTAAGGTTTCTGCTGAAAAAACTGCCTTTAGTATAATCAGAGTGCTGTTAAATCTGATCTGGTACTTTTCTTTTTATGCTATTTTTAGAATTTGCTCTTGTACTTAAAACATCTTGACCATAATTTGCTGCAGTGAGAATCTTTTCTGGTCATGTCCATTTTGGTGCCTATGGGCCTCCTGTACCTGGTTATCCATATCTTTCCCAAGATTGGGAAATTTTTCATCTTTATTTCCCTGAATATGTTTAGTTAGGTTGTGTTCCCTCCCCCCGCCCTTTCTTCATCTTCCAGGAATCCCCCAGAATTTGAATATTTAATCATATAATGGTGTTCCATAAGTCTCAGTTACTATATTCTATTAAATTTTTTTCTTTTCCTTTTCTTCTGTGTATGTATATATGTATATATATTTGTCTGTCTTTCTGTCTGATTGGGATATTTTCAAAAGACCTGTCTTCAAGGTTAGGTTTCCTTTCTTCTGCTTGATCTAGTCTGCTGTTGAGACCTTCAACCCCCTTCCCCACACTTGTTTTTTTTTTTAATAGAGAAGGAGGGAGAAAGGGAGAGAGGGACAGCAAGGAGGGAAGTGAGAGAGGGAGAGATAGACAGACCAACAAATCAACTTCATGTATTTTTTCATCTGGTTTTTGTTTCTCCAACACAGTTGTGTATGTGGTGCTTAGGTTTGAACCTAGGTTCTTGCACATGCCAGGCTAGCATAATCCTGCTCTGCCACCACTCTTATTTTTCTTAGTGCTGAATATTGAGCCCAAGGCCTTGCACATGCTAGGCTAGTGCTCCACCACTGAACTATACTCCCAGCCCCGACTGCATTTTTAATTTGTTATACTGAAATGTTCATTTCCAAGATTTCTGATTCTTTTTTATGATTTCTCTTTGCTAAATTTCTCATTCATATCATGAATTGTGTTTCTGTATTTTTCCTTAATCTCATTAGTTTCCTTATAATCATTCTTTGGATTTTTTTTTACAAGGCATTTTGTTAACATCTTTTTTTTTTTTTTTTTTGATCTGTTTCTAGAGAGTTATTGCATTCCTTTGGAGACATCATATGCTACCTTGTGTTTTCATACTTTTCATGTCTCTACTTTGAAATTTGTGCATCTGGTGGATCAGTTGTCTCTAGCTCTTTAAATTGACTTTCATAGTAAATGACTTTCTCTTGAAAATTTACCTTAAGATATCACTTTGGTAGGTTATGTTGCCTTGGGTTCCAGTTGGGTGCCATAGTGTAGTCTCCCTATAGTTTTCAGCCTTAATCGATGGCTTTAGGCACAGTGCATGTGGCAACAGTCAGAGAGCCCTTGTGTCTCTGGATACCATGTAGAGGAGAGGGTATTCTAGTGGTGTGTGTGTGTGTGTGTGTGTGTGTGTGTGTATGTGTATATACACACAGCAGTGAAATATCTACTGTTTTCGTTAGGTTTTTTGTTGCTGTGACCAAAATAAGCAACAAGAACAACTTGAGGAAAAATTTGTTTGGGGATTATGGTTTCAGAGGTCTCAGTCCACAAATGGTCAACTCAATTGCTCTAGGACCAAGTGGGGGAAGGGTATAGTGAAGGAAAGCTGCTCCCTAGCACCAAGGAAGCAGGGAGAGAGAATAGTGAAGGGGTCACAGGGAAGTTGTATCCTTCTAGAGCACATCCCCAGGGGCTCATCTGTTACAGCTATGCCCCACCTGCTTACAGTTACCACCCAGTTGGTGCATTCAAACTGGGATGGATTGATTAGGTTACAGCTCTCATAATCTAATAATTTTGCCTTTAAATATTTCTGCATTAATGGGACCATTGGAGGGACCCTCATATCCAAACCGTAACAACTACTGAGTGGCCAGTCTATGTTGGAAGTGGTGGAACATGGTGGATATTTGTTCAGCAGCAGTGACAGTGGGGGGATGGTTTGCATGTACTTGGACCAAGCAGTGGCACAGGTTAAGCCAATGCTGATGGAATGTGTGTTGTCAGGCCCAATAGTGGCACAGGATCAATGACAGGCCTGCAGTGTGAATCCAACTCCAATGTCTCTTATGTTGCAGCAGCCCCTGCTCTAATTTTGGCTTCTCCTGTTCACCCTTTCCTTGCAATGGGGAGTCCCCTCCTCAGAGAGCCAGGGTTGTCAATGCCACGTTGCCAAGTATGTTTTTTTCTACTCCGTCCTGTCATCCCAGGTCTCCACATCTTACAGGATTCCTCCCTCTCCCTTCCTGGATTTCACAGCTGTTGCTTGGCTACTCACTTTGAAATCCAACAGTTTAGTGTTGTGATTCTTTGTGGAGGGAGAGGTGACCCCTGGACACTTCTTTTGGCCATCTTGCCAGGTGATAGACTATTTATTGAGTATCTATGATGTGCTAAATACTATGGTAGGGTCTGGAGATGCAGTGATGAAACAAAGACCTTATTCTCATGATCATATATTTTGATGGGAGAGACCGAAATAAATAAGTAATTAAAATAATATAGTACTGATTAGTGATCAGTGCTATGGAAGAAAAAGCAAGGTAAGTCAATACAGAATGAATAGAAGAATAGGGAATAGGGAATAATTACCAGAATACATGAGATTTAGTTAGAGACTTGAGTTGAAGGAAAGGGAGTTAGCCATTAAGGAATTTGGTAGAATATTAATGTGGAGGGACTAAGTGCAAAGTTCCCAAGGGAGCAAGGAAACCAGGGACTAGGTTATGTAGAATTGTATGTTTTTTGGATTTTATTCCAAATGTGGTAAGCCATGGAGGGCTTTTGAGCAGTAGAGTGACATGATCAGGTTTTTGTTTTGAAAGGATTATATCGGTGGCTTATGTAGAAGGGAATGAATTAAATGTACAAAGAAGGAAGGGTTGAGAAAAATGGGAGGATGCCAATTCAGAGCCTGTTTATAAAGACTCCAACAATCCTATAAGATAGATTCTATTTTTTTGCCCTCCATTTTTAGGTTAGAATACAGAGACAGAAAGGTTAACAGGTTCATTCAGTGCTACAAATCCTATTTGCTTTATTAATTCCTGCTCTTATATTATAGTGTCTATAATGAATGAGTTTAAGAATTTTTGACATTGTATATTATTCGTTTATCTAATTAGCACATAAATTGCAAGTGGACATTGTCTTAAATAAATTAGTTGCTTAATAGAAAAAGCAAATTTGTTAAAGTATTTGCTATGTAGAATTTGTCAAACAAAATTCATTATAACTTACATAAAGAGGTATAGGTAGAAAAAGAACATATTTTTTTTTTAAAGAGAGAGGGACAGTGAGAGAGACAGAGAAAGAGAAACAACTTTATTTAGTTTTTCACATGGCCTTTGTTGCTTCAACACTTAGTTGTGTACGTGGTGCTGGGGTTTGAACCCGGGTCCTCGTGCTTGCCAGGCAAGCACCGAAACCCCTGAGCCACCGCTCCAGCCCCTATATATTCTTTTA
Organism: Aplodontia rufa; assembly: GCA_004027875.1. Taxonomy (NCBI): domain Eukaryota; kingdom Metazoa; phylum Chordata; class Mammalia; order Rodentia; family Aplodontiidae; genus Aplodontia; species Aplodontia rufa. The sequence goes on from PVKS010002477.1 coordinate 116,275, forward strand.
AAAGGCACTTGATTTTAGAATGTTTTTTTACTAGAATAAGATTCTTCTGTATGTGAGCATAAACTACTGTGAGATTAGCTTCATTGTAAAATTGATTCACATAAATAATGTAATCTGAATAATTGATTTAAAATATAAAAGCACTATTTTTAGGCAACATGGTATAGTGAAAAATTCTGTTAATTTTTCGGAGCCTATTATTTTCATAGGTACCTTCAGTTTACTTCACAGGTTGTTACGGTTATCTGGTGTGATAATGCATCTAAAGTATGAAACATATTGCTTTGTACAAAGGAGTTGGTATTATATTCTTTCTCATGAAAGTCAATATTGTAGGTTTGAGATGGATCATTGAAGAAAATTTATATAGAAAATAGTAATTAATTGCCTAAATTCTTACAGAACCTTAGTATTTTTACTCATTTCCTTCCGGTCTTGAGGTTCATGTCCTATAATGAGCTGTCTTAAAGCACTGATAGAATTGTATGAGCCTTTAGGAGACAAAATTCAGAGATGTGTGATAGCTATCTTTAAATGTGTAAAAGGCTGTCATGTGAAACAGAAATTTGTTCTTCATGATTCAAAAGAACAGAACTGTATGATTCAAGAGTGAAAACTATGGAGAAGGTTATTTTGGCTCATTAAAATAAAGACATTTCCAAAAATAGAATGAAGGCTAAATCAGTAGAATGACTTGTTCATAGGTACATCAGTTTTTCAGAATGTGTCAGGCATTGAGGGTTTTTGATTCAGTTGAAAATTTGTTCAACCTGAGGTTCTCTACAACCCAAGCTACTTGAAAGAGATTTTTTTTTATCTGTTTCCCAATGCATATCAGAGTTCCCTGTATCTGTTGAATGAATAAAGGAATGAATGATTCAGTTGTTCTTGGAAGTCATTTGCATATTTCCTTCTTTGCCTTAAGAGCAGTACTGACTTTTGGTTGATGGTTTGAGTGTTTACTTGGTATAAAAATAGAAGAAAATATAGGGAGTTAATGTTTAGCAAGAAATAAAGTAGTGCAGGGTTTCTCAACAGCAGTGCTGTGGGGAGCTGGATTGTCCCCAAGGGAGCCGATCAGGAGGAGGGTGAGTGCCGACGGCCGGAACCCGGGTCCCCCCTCGTCCGGGGACCCCTTCCCTCCCAGCCAGGGAAACGAGGCAACCACACGCAGCTGATGGCAGCTCAGATTCCGTTTATTACTAAGGCACACTGGTTTTTATAGAGGAGGAGGGGAGACAGCCAAGGAATCAATAATCCTTCTAAGGGAGTTGCCAGGTGTTATGTAGATTTCAGTACAGACAAAAAAACTAGGGTACAGACAAAAACTAGGGAGTAACCTTTCGTTAAGACATTTTAACCCACCCTAATCTTTAACAAAACAAGACCTAGCAGCCCTTCCAGAAGGAGCTTATGCAAATAGTCATAAGATCACTCTAGGGCAGCTGATATAATGGAGGTGAAGGTCAGACCCCAATAATTGTCACAAGGTCACTCTAGGGCAGCTGATGAAATAGAATGAAGGTCAGACTCCAACAATTCCCCCTTTTTAATTTTTTGAAGGCGTCCAGGATCTGTCTTAGGTTGTGGAATGCGAAAACCCTCATCATGGGGATGAGCAACAGCATGGTTGCTTCCCTGGCTTAGGTTAGTAAGGCATCCATTCCATCTTACCTGTCATTGATTCAAGGACTCATGTCTCCTTCAACACATGAAATCATACTTGG
>PVKS010002478.1:0-117671 GCA_004027875.1 Aplodontia rufa
AGATCATAGCATTATGATCTGACAGAATACATGGGATTATATCCACTTTTTTATATTTGCTAAGATTATACCGGTGAACTTGGATGTGGTCTATTTTAGAGAAGGATTCATGGGCTGCTGAGAAGGTAAATTCAGCTGTCTTAGGATGGACTATTCTGTAAATGTCTGTTAAGCCCGATTGCTTAATAGAGAGTAGTTCAGATTAGAGACCTCTTTATTGCTTTTTTTGTTTTGTTTTGATGATCTGTCTAGAGTTGATAGTGGTGTGTTGAATTCCCAAGGATTATTGTGTTGAGGTCAATGAGGGGATTAATGTCCTTAAATATTTTTCCATATATTTGGGGGGGTTGTAATTGGGGGTATAAATGTTGATTATCGTTATATCTTCTTGGTGAACTGTCCCTTTTAGTATGATAGAGCGACCCTCATTGTCCTTTCTGACTAGTTTTAGTTGGAAATTAATTTTGTCCGAAATTAGAATCAGTACACCAGCTTGCTTTTTTGGGCCGCAGGCCTAGTAGACATTTTGCCATCCTTTCACTTTCAGCCTGTGTCTATTTTTGAGTGTCAAATGTGTCTCTTGCAGGCAACATATTGTTGGATTGTTGTTTAATCCAGTGGGTCAGTCTATGTCTTAATTGGGCCATTGAGACCATTCACATTCAAGGATAGAATAGATATGGGAGGCTGGTTCACAGACTTTGTATCGATTACAGTTTTGAGTCATCTTGGAAGTCAATTTGTGTATAGTATGATTATTGACTTGCCCTTGTTTAAGGATTTATCATATCATTGGCATTATCTTCTAAATGGAGAACATCTTTGAGAATGCTCTGTAGAGCAGGATTTGTGTTCATGTATCTTGCAAGCATGAATTTATCGTTGAAGTATTTAATTTCCCCTTCACATTTGAAGCTGAGTTTTGCCGGATAAATTATCTTTGGTTGAAAGTTGTTATTTTTTAACACTTGAAAGCTCTTCTGGCCTTCATTGTATGTTCTGAAAAATCCATAGTGACATAGTGATCCAAATTAGTTTGCCTCTGAATGTGATTTGTGCTTTCCTCTAGCAGCTTTTAGAATATTCTTTAATTTCTCTGTTATTCAATTTGTAAATGATATGTCTTGGTAAGTTTCTCCACTGATTAGGTCTATTTGGTGTTCTATAAGCATCTTGGATGTGGTATTCAGGATCAATAGTAAAATGAGGACAGTTCTTACTTATGATTTCGCTTAAAAGGTTCCTGAATCCCCTTGTTTGCTGTTCAGAGTTTTCCTCCAGGCCAATGATTCTCAGATTATTATGCCTCATCTCATCAAATATTACTTGGAAGTTCTGATTATGTAAAATAAGCTGTTTATCTTGTTTTTCTTCTTTGATTTCTACATTGTTTAGGCGATTCTCGTTGTCCGATACTTGTTCTTCAAGCGCTGAAGTTCTATTATCAGTGGAGTTTACTCTGGTGTTGGTGTCTTCCAGTGAAGATTTGAATTGGTTAACCGTGTTTTTCAATCCTGATAGCTCTGCTACTTCTCTTTTCAGGATTTCTATATCGTTGTATAGCTGATCTTTCATCTTGTGGAACTATTCCCTTATTTCCCTGTAGAAGTTGTCTCTCATCTCTTCAAATTGCTGTCTGAACTCTTTCCTTATTTCATCTCTCAACTCTTTGATTGCATTACTGATCATAATGCTGATACAATGTCTTTGGTTTTCATCTAGGGCCCTGGCTATGAGATCCTTGGGTGGTGAGCTATGGGTTTGAGGAGAGTTATTTTCCCTTTTCCTCATTTTCTGAGTCAGAGCTTGTCTTTTATTTCAGCCTTGTTACTCTTGTTGGAGTAATTGGAGCTTCTTATGACTTTGCTTTGTTGTGAAGAGGAGCTATTTGGTTAATATAGACCTAAAGATGCCAGATGGTTCTGTGAAAATTTGAGAGGCTATAGGTGCAAATACTAGTCCGTTTCAACTAAAACAGATGCGCTGATGATTAGCACCAGTAGTAGCAGCTTTCTTTGAGAGAATTCTCACTGTGTAGTATGATACCAAGCCAGTACCCATTTTGAAGCACGTCAATTTCTTCAGGTATTAGATTCTCTCTGAAATTGGGGAGAAGGAATGACTGGGAAGTCAAGGAAGTGAATTGGGGAGGTATAAAATCATACCTGTTATAGAGTATAGGGGAACTAGGGATTATGGTGGAGTAGGTTATTCTATTAGGACTAAGGAAAACATAGAACTGGGGTGCGGGTAGGGTAAACACTTGGGATGAGAATGAGAGAAAGATGCTTATATTTAGGGATTACCAGAGTACAGTGGAGGAAGAGGTTAGCAGTAGGGTTCAATAAGACCTAAAGAAATAAGAGCCAATCACCAATACATACACATAGATAAGTATTTACATCCACCGACACCAAAATTCAGAATTAATCGTAAGGCAAGAAAGGAGCAGAGGAAAAAGGAGGAAAAAAAACCCCAAAAACCCACAGTAATGTTAAAAATTTAAAAATATTATATTCCAGCCGGTTTCCCGTTTAAAAAAAATTTTTTTTAAATGAAGAAATGAAAAAAAACCAACACAAAACTAATTGGTACAGTTCTGAGATTTTCTGGCCCTTAGGTCAGGAGGTATCTATCATGGGGTGGTGCGTTCAACTCTAACATCAAGCTGGGGATTCTTCGGAGTTGAGCTTGTTTGGGGAGAAGCAGATTGGTTGAGTCCGGTGGCCTGGTTTTTCTTAGAGGATCTCCTCAAAATTCTTTTGCAAAGGGGTATTCAGCTCTCCCTGCGTTGTAATCCTGAGATGGTTGCTTTCTGCCAATCCACACTCTAGATATTTCTTGGACCTGGGGCTCAGAAGTTGTAGATATCTGAGTTGATCCTATTGCAGATGAGTGGGTCTCTGACTGATCCAAGGAGAGTGACCAGCCTGAGACCTGCTTCCTCAGGATCACTGGTGACCCACTCTGTGTGTCTTGTGATCTTCAGAAGTCCCAAGAACTGCTCTGAGGGGTTGGCTGAAGCCCTCAGAAGATGGTCCAGATCATGCCAGTGCTTATGTGATTCTCAGTTGCAAGCACTAGGAGGCGCCCTACTAGAGAGATCCAGGCCTATGAAGCCTGGGCTATGCAAGGAGCTCAGATGCTAAGGTGAAGCCCGAGCTGCCCCATATATTCAAAATTTCCTGAGGCAGATGTCAAGCAGAGGCTGAAGCAGAGGATCCCCTATAGAGGGATGTGCCCTGCTGGAGCAAGTTTTATTCACAGGCTCCTCCTATTTGGGTGGGAAGCAGGGTGTTCCAAAGGGCAGAAGGTCACCAACAGAGATTTTTGAGCTGGAGAGGTGAATGGCAGATCCCTACAGCCTCCAGGGCAGATGGCTAGTTGGTGGGAGGGGGGGCGGTAACTTCTGTTTCTGATCATAGGGACTGAGGTCCCATAAGGCTGCTGGGCGACCCGCCCCGCCCTCAGGTAAATGTCGCAGTGGTGCTCAGATGCACAAACAGCTACAAGTTCGATAATGTGAGCAATTAATTCCCAGCGCTTTATACAAGATTAGGTAAATTGAGAACAATCAGATCAGGGAGTGCTCAGCCCGCGGGTTAGGGTACATGGTTAGGAAACTCGCTCCCTTGTTCCGATTCCGCCCTCTGGAGCAGCTCCCCTCCCCCCGGGTGCGGGGCCGAGTGCCATGGGCTCCCCAAAGATCTCCTTTATATTCCTTAATGGACCGAGTTATTCCTTTGGAGTTAAAGAGTTAGCGGGGGATAATGTTCCCCCACACTGGCTTCTGTGTTCTACCGTGAGAATCCGGTTGCAATCCTGAAGGGTGAGGTGAAAATCAGGAGCTTCTGAGAGTCAGTGACGGTGGGATGAATGCCATTTTGAGCACCACAAAATGTTATAAATGAAATTAAACACGTGATCGGGTGTGGATGAACAAGGCAGAAAATTTACTTCAGCCAAAGGGCAAAAGAATGCATGCACCCCAGCAAGGAAATGAGGGGTTTTTAATTCCAACCTGATGCAATACTGCCCTTCACTGTAATTGGAGGAGCTCAGGTGCACAGTCTGCGTGATTGGCTGTGGAGGCAGGTACAAAGAGGAAGTAGGTGATGACTGGGGGAGAGTGAGGGTGGAGGTTGCTGCACATGTGGTGACGGTCCTGGTGATTCAGCAAAGTTCACCAGAAGAGGATGAGTGGGTACCTGGGTGGATACGGGAAGGGGTCCTTGGAAAGAGGTGGGTGTACAGAGGTATATGGACACAGATGAGGGAGTTATGGGGAGAGGGATCTAAAATGGAGGTAGTAGGTTATACATCACAATCTTTCAAGTTTAACAGAAAAGACATCTTACAAAAATATTAGATATTCACTCTAAATCAGTTGATACCAGATTACAAATATTGATCTTCTATTTTTCTTGTTTTTTATTTTGAAAACACTATATTTAAACATTAGATATAAACAATATTACCATGAATCCCCAAATGCTGTGCATGTTGACTTATTTTTAGCTTTATTGAGCTATAATGGATAAATAAAAATCAATATTTAAATGTCTTATATTTTCCTTACCACTTGAAATATATTGATATTGTTATATTTCATCCCAAAATAGTACTAATATCTGTATATTATTATACCTATGAAGAATAATTTCCTAATTTTCATATCTAGTCCATATTCAACATTCTACAATTTCCCATGAATGACTTTTATAACTACTTGTATTTTGTTTTTTAAATGAGAATAATCTGCAGTCATGTACTGTTTTTGACCATTTTATTTCTCACTCCCCCCAATTTTTTTCTTTTGTCTAGAACATAGTTTTTTGTATCAACTTGATGGAATATTTTAAATTTTAAAAAAGTACTACAAAGAAATCTTAAATATCTTTTACTAAGCTTATTGTTAGAATTATTATGTTCATGTTATAATTTTGCACGTATTACATGATTGTAGAACAAAGGAAGTAAGCAAATATGTATTATGATTACTAGTAATCAAGATTTTTATTTCAAGGAAAAAGAGGTAAGTATTTTTTCTGATCTTTTATATAACATCAAGATAGAAACAAATTTCAATATGAAGCAGATTTTATTGCATAAGAAACTAGGAGAATTGGAGGTGTAGCAGCTCAGTGGCAGAGCACTTACCTAGCATGCAAGAGGCCCTGGGTTTAATCCATGCACTTAAATAACCAGGACTAATTATAGTAAATGGTTAATTCCAGGTCTGGAACAGGAAAAGTAAAAGATGAGGCTGGATTATTACCTTATTGTGCTAGGTAGCAAGCACACACTCAGATAAATGGGATCATATCAAAGGGATAGGGACCAGCTTAAAAGGGGTCCCACTGCCCAAATATGGAATAATTTGAATAACAAAGAATAATGCCTACTCAGAGAGACAAAAGTCATATGTTTTCTCTCATTTGTGGAGGCTGGAGCTAAACCCAGGCCTATGTGAAAGGTAGTCAATCTCATGTATTAGACCTAATTAAGGCTTAGCAACCCATAATCTAGGGCAATCATAGATAGGTGGGGAGGAGGAGGGGCAAATAGGGAAGAGAAGGAGGGAGAATAAGGAGTGATCTAGGTGGGTAATTCTGGTTTAAGAATATATGAATATCATATTACTTTATATGCATTTATCATTCATTGTATAATCCTTATTAAAAGAAAAAATTTCAAAAATAAAAAATGACTATAATAATTTATAATACTTTGATTAAAAATCCATGAATTTGCAGTGATCCTTCAAATGGGAAAATGGGATGGGGGAAGAACAGCTCTTTGTAGAAGAGTGCTATGCAAGATCAATTAGAAAATGACCATTTTCCAATCACCAGTGTTATAATTGTTTCAGATAAGGGTCCTTAAGAGCTACTTAAAGGATAAGGTGGAAAAACTGTTGAACACATTACTCTCGTAGTGCCAGAGTATTGCCATTCCAATTACTAACCAATTAGAAAAAACTCACTTTGCAATGGGGGAGATATTAACCAGCTGATCAAGTTTTTATCAACAACACTGGGACGTCAGCTAACTCCTGGTTGGATGCAATATGAGGAACATGACATAACTTTATTCATGATGCCTTTTTGCTGACAATGTTTGATCTGAATTTAATTAAACCCTAGACCTTCCAGTGCACAAAAAAAGTAAATGGGATTGAAGAGCAAGTTAAGCAATACCATGAAGAAATAATCACATAAATTTATAGCATGGAACAGTTCTAAGGAACCTATTCTGGATACTTAAAAAAAATGTCACAGGAAAAAAAAAATATCAAGTACAATTCCCAAAACTTAAGTTTCTGTACTATAGCCGTTAAATATGTGTTGACTTATTTAACCCATTTTTAAGAGCTAATTTCTTGAGTGATGGACATCAAACTGTTAGTCTTTATTGTAAAATTTTTGAAATCATCCTTAAGTGTTTAATGCTAGATGATGATAAGCATTGGAGTAGCAAAACACATGATTCTGATGTAAAATCAAAAAGGGTAACATAAGGGGCTGGAGCAGTGGCTTGGTGGTTACAGTGCTTGCCTGGCATGTGCAGGTACACGAGTTTAAACCCCAGCATCACATACACAACAATGTGTTGGAGCAACGAAGGCCACATGAAAAACTAAATAAAAAATTGAATCTTTCTCTCCCAATGTCCCTCTCTCTTTAAAAAAAAAAAAAAAAGTAACATAATAGTAATCCTAGATGATACCTAGGAATGAGGGATCACTGTTCCTTGATGTTTTTTGCAGTGCCCGGGATAAAATTCAGTGTCTTGTGCACACTAGGCAAGTTCTCTCTCTCGCTGAGCTACACCCACCAGTCCTTTAGGAACAACTTTAATCATTAGATACCTTAAGAGACACTGAGTAGAAAAAGGAGAGGTATATTTAGTTATATAAATGTTTGCATCTTTAGGAGAATTTGTTTTAGCAATTCTTTGTCATTGTGAAATTTATTTGTACTCAGGTTATTCTGTTAGTTAATTAATGAAGGGAATCTAATACATAAGTGATGGAATAACTTGCCTAAGTTGTATGATTTAGTGGAACTCTTCTTGCTCTTTTTTTTTTTTTCCAGCAAGCTAGTACTTTAGCAGATTTGGACAGTGGGAATATGGAAAAAATCATTCAAGATGAAAATGTTACTCTCTATGTGTGGACAAACCTGAAGAAGAATCCAAGGTACCCCAAATGGGTGATGTTTCCCTATAGATTTTTTTTTTTTAAAGAGAAAGAGGAACAACTTTATTGAGTTTTTCACATGGCCTTAGTTGCTCCAACACTTAGTTGTGTACGTGGTGCTGGGTTTGAACCCGGGTCCTCGTGCTTGCCAGGCAAGCGCCGAAACCGCTGAGCCACCGCTCCAGCGCCCTATAGATCTGATATTAGAGTCCTGTAATCACTGGCAGGCAGATGCCTGTTGCATGGTGTACTTGAGAAAACTCATGTTAGGAAATCAGACAACTAGAGTTTGAATCACAAGTCTGCCATTTACCCTAGATGAATTTCTTAGCCTATTGAACTTCATTACATCATCAGTAAAATAATGCCTCTATTATTTGACTTAATATGATTTGTTTGAGGATTAAACATCAATGCATGTGAAAGTTAGACTAGTGTCTAGTAATATATTATCAATAAATCTTGGGTCCTTAACCATCTAAGACCCTTCCCTCCAAAGAAGTAGAAGTGATAGGTACTTTCTATATGGTAATCTGGAACTTTTGAAAATATGTATTTATCTTTGTCAACTGTTAAAGGTAACAGATTTTCACATTGGTTATTTTTTTTTTTTTTAGATATTTTTGTAATGTTTCCCCAACTGCTTTCAACAAAGAAACCTCTTTCTGAGGAATGATAGTGATAATGACAGATTCCTGATCACTGGTTGCTACTTGGTGTTAAACATTTCAAATTAATTGAGTTAGTATAGCAGTGAGGGCAATTGCCAGAATAGAAACTATAAAGCTTAGGTTCTGGTTTCTGCTCTGAAAAGACTAATAATATGACATAGGAAAAAAATAAACTTTATTTTTGCTATTTAATAAAAGGAAGGAGCAAAATATTCCCCAAGTTCCATTCAATACAAAATATTGTGTTTTAAATCTAATCAGATACAATACGTAACTTGTTTTTGTAAAATATGTCAGAATCAGAAGAGTGAAGGAAATTAGTCTGTATAGTTTTAAAGGTATAAAAAGTAAAACAATTCTGTATTTACTCCCCAGGTTTAAGAAGAAAATTAGGTGGTATCTTTTAGTAAAATAAGGAATAGTAGAGAAAGGTCAAGTTTGGTTTTTTGGGGTTCTTTTATGATGGAAGGGTGATGGTGTAAAGATGAATTTGGCTGCTGGATTTATTGAACTTGAAGGACTATGAAATATCAAAGTGAAACTAGCCGAAGGCTGAGAAAAATCTAAGGTGGAGTATATTTTGAGGAGACATCAGTAATGAACCAGGGCTTCTTAATTCTTTCGGATGACATAGATTTTTCTTAATGTCAAATGATTACATTTGTTCACATATACAGAAGAGTATTTTTTGACCTATTAGAGTCCATTCAGGGATGCCTCTCCCTCTATCCCAAACCAGGAAAAGTAAAACTCATGTTAAATACTCCTGATAATCTAAACAGAAACTGAGGCCATAGAAATTATACTATCCAGAGAGTGCTTGTAGAGGGAGAAGAGCAGAGGACCTAGGATGGAGCACTGAGTAACACCATCATTTAAAGGATGATTAGGAAGAAGACATAGAAACTAGAGGTGCTACTGCTGAAAGTGAAGGAATTGAGCATAGGGTAATGGATCCCAAGAGAGTGTTTGAGAAGGATAGCATCAACTACTGGGTCTAAATGCTGCAAACGAAACAGGTATGATCGGTTCTCAAAACTGGAGCAAAATTAAAATGGAGAGAAGTACTGCTTAGGTGAAGAATTTCCTAGGTTCTCATCCTTATTAAAATGAATTAACAGGTACAAAAGTGTCAAATTTGCTGGAACACAAATTGGATTTGAAATTCCAAGGATATTGGCAACAAGTGACATTGCTCTCCGGCTCCTCCATACTCACTATGATCATGTTACTCCTCTGCGCCCTCTTCGAGAAACAGAAGAAACCAGTTTCATAATGACTGAACTTGTCACAGATGAAGTCAAGACTACAGAAGAAGCAATCAGCAGAGAGGACCAGGAGGAGTCTAAACCACAAGAAAATAGTTCAACTTTTACTTCTTCCTCACAATTTAAGTTGGAAGAACAAGGTGTTACTGAAATACAAAGGGTAGGACACTTTTAAATGCATAGTCTTTTCTTCAATAAGTGTTGTTAATTTACCTTTGTTTCAAGATTTTTCCTAAACTAAAAATTATCTAAAAGTCACTTCCTTGCCAATGCTTCTATTTTTAATGCACATGCTTTATTTTCTTGCCTTCTGTTAAGAGTCATTATCCAGAGTTGTGCCACTAGCTTCAACATTCTAAAGTTCTGCATTGGAATGGCTTATTTTTATATTAGGTACACTCCTGGAAAGCTTTGAAACAATGCAATTTTAAGTATATTTTTTTAATAGTTCAAACTCATTCAAGGGAACTTTCTGTTGAATACAAACTAGTACTAAATAATTTAATAAAATTAAAGGATTATCTTATATTATTTTCTCAGTATTTGGTTTTGTGAGAAAGGATTTTTATAAAAGAGTTGATTTTTCTTAAACATTGTATTCCTCTCTGAAAACTTTCCATCTTTAGAATATAGTATTAGAGCAGTATGATAATCATTGACCTTAAGTTGATTTCTGCTTTTTATTTTTTTTATTAGAGCTTTATAGTTACATGTAGTATTTGAGCTTATCCCTACAAACTCACATGCATGGAATTGGATTTCAGTTCATGATTTCCCCACCTTTCCCCTCCCTCTTTACTCTAACCTCTCCCCTCTCTTCTATTCTCCTTCCTCTACTCAAATCATCTATTAATTTATATTTGATTGGTTCTTTCTACCTGTATATAAAGGTGAAGTTCCCTGTGGTATAATTATATATGTACATATCAGAAAACATTTGACTCTTGAGTTTGGCTTCTACTATGAAAATTTTCAAGCCATACACTTAATATGTTAGAAAAGTTATCTTTTGAAAGTTAAGTAATACTTCCTTAGAGCTAATAAATGTATTTTTTTACCCATAGCCCATTTGTATTTTAGGAGGAACCTAAAATATCAGGTTTTCCTACAAATGTTTAAGGTATAAAATATATTGGCTTATTGATTTATTTTCTTTAAACATTGGAAATAATTATGGATTAGATTGAATATAATTTTTTTAAGAGAAAGGCAGTGAGAGAGACGAGACAGACAGAATCAATTTTTATTGAGTTTTTCACATGGCTTTTGTTGCTCCAACACTTAGTTGTGTACGTGGTGCCAGGCAAGCGCCATGACCGCCGAGCCACTGCTCCAGCCCCTGAATACAAATTTGAAATCAGAATATGAACGATTTGATATTCTAAGGATATAAATGTTGAAAAATTCCATTTGAAATATTATACCAACATCAAAAATTATAAAAACTCTATAGCAATATAGGAAATGGATATAACATAATGCTAAATGCAAAGAATAATATTTTGAATATGAATATAGCTACGTCAAAATTAAGGCTTATGGGGAGGAGAACCCAGGAACCTGTTCTAAGCTGATAGAAAGATGGGAAATCAGTGATTATTCTTCTTTAAAAAATTGCCAGTTTGTGGACTGGAGTGGTGGCTCAGCAGTGGAGTGCTTGCCTGTCATGCCCGATGACCTGAGTTTGAACCCTAGTGTTACATATACAACTAAGTGGAGGAAAAACAGAAACCAGATGAAAAAAATAAATAGAATCAATTTTATCTTTTTAAAAAGAATTGCCAGTTTGTTAAAATGTTCTTTGAGCAATAACATCATTTAAAAATACTTTTCATTTTAACCTTCAGGTTGCATAGCTTTATTAGAGTGCAACACTATTTCTGGTTCTCTCCCCTTTCCTAGATTTATGAAAATATTATGTGCTCTACTCCCCCTTGAAGTTAGACATGATCATGTGACTAAGTTCAGCTAATAAAGCTAAAGAGGGTCAGAGGAGAATGGATTAATAATGGATTAGTAGGCACTGGACCTAAAATTATTTCAATGTGCAGTAAGGAGCCAAAATGAAATTCTACTAAGTTAAAATGTGGTAAGATTTGTGATTTCAAATTAATGAAAGCAAAGAAGAATTGCAAAGGCATCAAAATTGTTATGAGCATGAAGAGTTTCTAGAAATATTTATTCTTGGTCTGTCAAAATATTAGATAATTCTTCCTTACTGAACCAAGTTTCTTGATCAAAATTAATGTTTTATAAAATCTGTCAGTATTTGACGTACAAATTACATTAATTTAGAAATTGTGAAATGATAATTTGAAATTACATAGTTTGAACTATTACCTGAATTTACATGGCTAAAGTAGTTTCTTTTACACATTGTCTCAGATAAGGTAGCCTCATGCAGTCATGACGTATTCTGTTAATTTTGGAAAGTTTTGTATTAAGAATATAAGAAAATGAATTCACTGTAACACTCAACAGGGCATTTATGTGTTCCTAAGATTTGTCATCTATTATACTAGACAAACATATTATTCACTTTTCAGCCAGTGAGCTCAAAACTTTCCTCAGTTTGAATGGCCTTTTTTAGCAATGAATTCAACTACACCCTGTTCTTATTATTGTTTAATGTTACATTGAACAGTTTCAGCTTATGACAGAAGGTATACAAATGCTAATGTTGAAAGTGCCACAAAAGTACACCAAGGAAAAGCATTATACGGGATGGTTAAATGCATATTTTATGGAATATTAAAATAAACAATCCAGGAAACCTTGTAGCAGGCAATTAGTGATATAGCAGAAATAGTTTACTTTATGATAGGCACATGAACTTCTCCAGAGCTTGGAAAGCTTGGTCAAAAATGGAATGGAAGAACTTGATGGCATCAGGGGATCTAAAAAGAGCATCGTGATTGTCTAGCAGATAAGAGTAACATTGACTCAGAGCCTCCATTTCCAGGGCACATCCTCTCAGCGCCCCCAGACAGGTATGTATGTAGCTGCTTGTGCTTATTATACATGTGTACTCTATTGTTCTTCCAAAACTCCTACAGCATTTTGAAAAAGCTAATGTGACTGAGGCTGAAGTAGGTATAATTTCCACATGAGCCAAAGAATCCCGTAGTAGTGGTAAAGTACATTATTCCAAGGCAGGAGGGCAGGGTCATCTGCTGAAGAGAGGGAAGGGGTTGATAGCCAGAGTAAGCAGTCCGCCACCTCCCAGCTACACATCATGCCAGGAGAGAGGGCAGACCTCAACATTTATCCTCTGGGCCTACACCTGCTACAGATGCTGAGCAGTGTGAATTATCTTTTGTAGTTCTGAGTAGATGCAGGGAGCAAAAATCACTGGATTTATAAAGACAGCAGCTCAAAAGAGGGGGACAAGATAATTTAATGCAATTGTGGGAGATGAAAAACTGATGGATAAAAGCAGGAGGTTCAGTATCTGTATAAATAAATGAAGTGCCAGAAGTCGAGAAAAGGATGGATTTGATGTAATAATTGGTACTTGCAAGCTGGCTTAGACTTAAAATGAAATTTTCTCTATGAACTTAAAAATCAGATTAAAAGTTTAAATATAAATTAAAAATTCAAACTTCAAAAACATAATAAGTATTTGAATGGAACATAGGAAAGCTTTGCTTTTTTTTATTGTGAAGGCCTTTTTTTTTTTTTGGTTGAAGGGAATGTATATTTAAGTAGAGATAAAAAAATAAATTGGAAAAATGCTTTCTAGGAGTCAGACATATTTTTGTCACATTACATATTTTAACAAATATCACAAAACACCACATTTTATATAGATGTCATATGTATGCAATATTTCACATGTAAATGTGTTTAAAAAGAAAATATGTAGAACTTATGAGAAAAAGAAAATGTATGAAAGCATAAAAGACTCAATTATAAAAGATTCATTATAAAAGATAAACATTTCTCACCAAATTAATCTATATTATTATCCATCAAAATTGATCTGTACATCTATGAACATATCACAGTAAATTCCAACTTTATGTGTGTCTATAAAGTAGTGATGTTTTTAAAAACTTAAGATGAAAGACAAGGAAAGGAAGGGGAATGTTGGAGGCAGAAGGAAAGGAACAGGGGAAGTACTGGGGATTGAAATGCAGCAAATTATATTCTGTGCTTGCATGATTATGTCAAAATGATCCCCCATTGGGGCTGAAGCAGTGGCTTGTTGTTCATGGTACTTTCCTGGTATGCATGAGGATGTGAGTTTAAACCCCAGCACCATGACACAACAAGTGTCAGAGCAATGAAAGCCACATGAAAAACTAAATAAAAATGGTTCTCTTTTTCTCTCTCTCTGTCCCTCTCTTAAAAAATATTCCAAACATTATGTATAACTATAGTGCACTATTAAAAATTTCAACATTCATGAGCAGGATAAATGACCCAGCACTTGCTGGGCATGCACAAGAAACAGCTCAAACCAAATAAAAAATTTATTCTCTCATTCTACTCACTCTCTCCTTCTCTCTTTTTTAAAAATCAAAATTGTTTATTTTTAATTGAAGTGGGAACTAAAGTATAAAGTTCTAAAATTCACAATATATTTATTTTTTTAAAGAGAGAGGGAAAGTGAGAGAAACCGAGAAAGAGAGAAAACTTCATTTAGTTTTCATATGGCCTTAGTTGCTCCAACACTCAGTTGTGTACGTGGTGCTGGGGTTTGAACCCCGGTCCTTGTGCTTGCCAGGCAAGCACAGAAACTGCTGAGCCACCACTCAAACCCCAATCTATAATTTAAATACATGTGAAATTGTAAGTGCAAAACAAGTAACTGTCATTTATTAACAATGTACATTATGAAATTATAATGTTAAAGTAATGATCAGGGAATCACAATATAAATAAGAATCCATATGCATGTAAAAATTGTTTTTTTTAAGTGGTGCTGGGAATTGAACCTGGGTGAAGGCCTTTCTTAACAGTGCATCATCCACAGGCATAAATGAAAGATTAATTGGATTTCAACATTTTGTAGCCAAATCTTAATATAAACAAAAGACTATAGACTGAGAAAAACATTTCAACATAAATTACAAAGGTTTAATATACTAATAAAGGATTTGTACAAATCAGAAGAAAATTTCCTAACATAAAATTAAGCAATAAATGTGAGCAGACAGCTGGGAGAAAACATAAAGCTAGCTAATAAAAATATATTCAAATAAGTAGTAAAATTAGAACCCAAACTATATAATTTCTCACCAAAATGAGCATGAGAGATTCAGGCATTTCCCCATACTGTTGTTAGCAGTGTAAATTTGTACAATCCTTATTTTGGTACTATGTAAATGTGCCTGTGATTAGAGATTTTAGTAGTTTATTATTAGGAAATAATGGGATAAATGAATAAAAATTGTGTCAAGATGTTCATTGGCTTCTTTTTTATAGTAGGAAAAAATCCACAGATTAAATTAATTATAAAATAGCTAAATAAATAGAAGCAGCTGCTCAAAAAGGCATAGGGCTTAAATGCTTTTATATGGAGAAATGTTTGGGATCTATTGCTAAAATATTTAAGTTATAGACTCTATTTGAAGTATGATTCAGTTTTTGTGAGGGAAAAAATTTGTGAATATATAGAAAAAACCTGACCCAGACCTGGTGGTTTATTCCTGTAAGGCCGGCAGCTAGGGAGGCTGAAGCAAGAGAATCACAAGTTCAAAGCCAGCCTCAGCAACTTAGACTCTGTCTCAAAATAAAAATAAAAGGGGCTGGGATGTGCGTCAGTGGTTAAGTTGCCTCTGGGTTCGATCCCTGGTACCAAAAAAAAAAAAAAAAAAAAACCTGAAAGCCATTTCACTAAACAGTACCTGTTTGGGGGTAGGGGGAAGTAAGAGTAAGGTGATATGGTGGTTTACATCAGTGATTTTTACTCTGTATACACTTCTGAATTTTTTGGTTTTGATAAGTACTTGGAGCAGGCACTTTCCTCATAGGAAATGAAACGGTAAACTTCCTGTTAAGCTTTTAAAGGGGGAAAGTTCACAATCTGTATGTGTTTTAGCTTTGATCATTGTGAAATTTTTTTCTCCCATTGCACTCATCTACTTTACCTAACTTCCACTTGTCTTTCAAGTTTTACCTAAATTTCACCTCTGCAAAGTTCTCCTGTCTCCTCAAATTTTTCCTCCACTGTGCTCTTATCATTCTGTTTAAATGGTATTAGAATTCTTAAGCATGATCTAAATTATGATCTTGAAGACAATTGATCCACTTCATATTTACTGCACATCGCACAGGACCTGTTAAATGACAAGGGCTCTGCAACCATTGAAGGAAGGAAGGAATAAGTGAGTCAATGGCTAAGTGATGAACAGCAGATCCTGATTTGTTGTAAGCACTTAAATTATTCTGTGCTTTAGGGATACTTCAGACTCTTTCCATCGGAGCTGGGTGTGCTAGAGATCATTTCTGCTACCTTTTGGGATTCTGGGGCCTCTTAGGACCCTGTTCTCACAGTGACCTGACATAGAATTTGGTGATAGGAAGGCTGTTTCCACCACATTGGCAGCCCTGGGTTGCTCCTCACATTCCAACTGGGACTCTTGAGTTTGCAGTCATATTTAGGTATGGTGTTTGAGTTTATTCCTTTAAAATCACAGGCATGTGGGAAGCCTTATAACCCTAAATGTCATTTATAGCACTGTTTTTGTATGTGGTAAAATGTATTCTACATTTAAAAAGCTGTAGTATTTATGAAATTTAACTTTTGGATTTATGGGGGTAAATTAGGGATTACCCATAAAATTAATAGGTAGCTTTACTGTTTGGTTTTTATGTTTGTTTTCCTTTTTTTAATTTTTTGGAGATTAAACCAAGAGTCACTCTACCATTGAACTGTGTCCCAGCCCATTTTACTATTTATTTTGAGACAGAGTTTGATTAGGTTGTCCAGGCTGGCCTAGAATTTACCATCCTCCTGCTTCAGTGCTTCAGGCTCCCAAGGTGCTAGGCTTATAGTTGTGCACCACTGCACCTGGCTGATAGAGTTTTACAGAAATAAATTCATCTACTTTTACATTTTTTTGATATCTAATTTTAGATTCACATTTTATAAATATTAGATTTCTAAAATCTTTGTAATGTCTTTGGAAACTGGAAACTGATTACAAGGCAAATGTGCTTTAATAATGCAAGAATTTATGACTCCAGAAATCTGAATTATGATTGATATGTGAGATAATCACATATAACCAATATTTAATACTTAGCTTAAAAAATAAAATCCTTTGGCCAGGCATGGTGGTACATGTGACTCAGGAGGCTGAGGCAGGAGGATCACAAGTTCAAAGCCAGCTTCAGCAACTTAGCAAGGCCCAAAGCAACTTAGCAAGATCCTGTTTCAAAATAAGAAGGGCTGGGGAATGTGGCTCAGTGGTTAAGTGCTTCTGGGTTCAATCCCCTGAAGCAAAAAAAAAAAAAATTTATTTTTTGACGTTTATTAAGATCTTGACCGCTAGAGGGCTCTTAATACCATATCTTAAGTAGGTACTACTAATAATATAGTAACATGATCTGATGTATGGCTTTGAAAGATTATTGTAGATGCTGTGAAGGTACAAGTCAGGAGAAGTCGGAGTAAAAGGCTAGGTTTTTTATATGGACTATGTTCAAGGATTTTTAATTTATCCATGATGATGCTAAGAAATTCCCAAATCCCTAAGGCTTTTCATGTATCCATACCTTTCATACTGACCAGAATATCTTCCCAAGGGAATTTTATGGTCTATTTTTGGAAAATCTAGTTTTCATTGCCCCACCTATTCATGAGCCAGTTTAGGTTTTTATACAAATTCAAATTACACATATATTAAATAATTTACATGACACAATAAGTGCATTTGTCAATTTTCAGTGACACTTTTCTAGTGCTCCATGAAGTTCTTCCATATTATAAGTTGATTGTTGTGTGTATTGAGCCAAAGTATCCTTGAAAAGTTATACTTTGGCTAACTTCTCTGCTTCATATTCTATTAACCTTTCCAAACAAACATATTTATTGAAAATGTTATTTACTATAGATTTATTATAAACCTATAAACCTAGTGCAATTCAAATAAAAAATTCCAGTTGGCAATTGTCTTGACAAAACACTATTAAAGTGTATCTAGAAGGAAATAATATATGGAAAATAACCAGTTTTATAAAAGAATTATGATGAAAGAGGCTTCCATTGCTAGATATGTCATTATGAAAATGAAAGGAGTACTTTTTCAGCTTCATTGCCAACAAACACATGGAACTTTATAAAACTATGGAGGATTATATTGTCAACAAATGAGGTTTGAAGTTCAAGTTTTGTTCAGGAGTACGTTCTGATGACACAGCTGTAAACTTTCCCTCCGAAGATTCAATAATCGAGTCTGCTGAAATAAACTGTATACAGATTAACAGGAGAAAAAGCATACACATTGAATGTACTCAGGTGCCGAACAAAACCTGAAACTCAAAGAAGGGCCAGATGCTTGAAGGTTAAACATTGGCTTCACAGGAAAGAGGAACATCAGGGAAGCAGGCCATTTAGAGGGTTGGGAATTATTTTTAGGGCAGATGAGCAGGCCCAAAGCACAAACAACGGCCTGGAACAAAGTTCTCTGGGTTGTAGGTGTGTTTCATTTTCAGCCTTTTCCTCTGTTACACAATTTTGCTCTTCCTTGGCTAATGAAATTTTGGTAAGAGGACTAAGGGAATTATGTTCTTTTTTGAAGGATCTTGTCTTTAAGTAGATATGGGAACTTCAGAGAAAAGCCTCTCCGTGAACTTGGTCAGAAGGACTTTTGTTTTGGTACTGGGAATCAAACCCAGGGGCACTTAACCACGGAGTCTCAGTCTCATCTCACAGCCTTTTTTTTTTTTTTTTTTTTTTTTTTAATTTTGAGACAGGGTCTTTCTAATATGTTTAGTGCCTCACTAAGTTGCAGAGCCTG
Source organism: Aplodontia rufa (assembly GCA_004027875.1). Lineage (NCBI taxonomy): Eukaryota > Metazoa > Chordata > Mammalia > Rodentia > Aplodontiidae > Aplodontia > Aplodontia rufa. The sequence continues at coordinate 18,110 of PVKS010002478.1, forward strand.
GCTTTGAACTTGTGATCCTCCTTCCTCAGTCTCCCCAACCTCTGGAATTATAGTCATGCGCCACCATGTTGGTGACCAGACTGTTGGTTTTGAGGGAGCTTCTTAGGCCTCTCATTTTCTTTTAGTTCAAAGTGCTCAGCATGCTGAAACATCAAATCTCGGTTATCACTTTTTGACACTTGTTATTGCAGCTTTCTATCACTAAAATTACCTGAGGTAATCAATTTATGAAGAGAAAAGTTTATTTTGGTTCACGGTTTAGAGGTTCCACTTCACAATAGGTGGACTCATTGCTTTTAGGCCTCTGGTCGGGGTGCTGGGAAAGTGTAGCAGAGCAAACTGCTTTTCTCTTGGCCAGGAAGCAGAGAAAGAGGGTCCCACAATCCCCTTTGAAGGCACACCTCCAATACCTAAGAATCTTCTAAAAGGACCCTCTTCCTAAATATCCACAGCAACTTCCTATAGCGCTATTCTGAGGACCAAGACTTAAACACATGGACTTTCGAGGGACTTCAGCATTTAAACTGAAGCAGTCCTAAGCTGCAATCACAGAAAAACATTCTGTGGCTCAGTGGTTAATGGTGCCTGGCATGCACGCCGACCTGAGTTCAAACCCCAGCACCAGGTACACAACAAAGTTTTGGAAAATGGCCACATGAAAAACCAAATAAATTCATTCTCCCTCCCTCCCCCTCCCTCCCCCCTCTTAAAAAAAAAGATGATTAAGGGACTTGCACAAGACTGTAAATTTACATACCACTTCCTTCATTAAGAAGTCTAACTTCAGAAGTTAATCAAATTCTAATTTGAAAGTCAAAGGAAAAACAAGTGAAAAAATTAACTCCTCGCCCCCCAAAAAAGAAAGTTTGGAGCTGTGGCTCAGCAGTTAGGGCACTTACCTGGCATGCTCAAGTATGCAATTTCAAACCCCAGCACCACGTACAAAACAAAGTGTTAGAGCAACAAAAGCAACATGAAAAACTAAAATTGATTCTCTCTCATTATTCCTCAGTCTTTTAAAGAAAAGTCAATTGAGCTGAAGTAATATAAAATTTTTAATTATCTGATATTTTTAATGATCATAATTCTTTAAGAAAGAAATACAGCTCGTTTTCTAAAAGCAAATACTACAGGCAGCCTAGATGATGCACAGGCACCTCACGTTAAACATATCCAGAATTGAATTCATTGCTTTCCATCCAAACCTCTCCCTCCTCCTTTCCTTTTAGTTGTTACCTTTCTCCTCTTATCACCCAAGTCAACACTGGAGAGTTGGCTTTAATCTCTCCCTTGTCTTACATCCGCATTCACTCACCAGGTGGTTCTGCTGATTTTACCAACATATCATCTTTTATGTGTTCCTTCTAGTGGTCCTGCCCTTCTCCACCCTGGACTTCTAATCCTTCACTGAGCAGTCCGTTCATTCGCTGACCATTGGTATACTCTTTCCAAATGCAAATTTCTTCACGTCAGTTTCTTATCGAAGGTCTTTTGTAGTCTTTCCTTTATCCATAGGAGAATTTGTGATTTTCAGAGGGCATCCAGAGCTCTTCGTGAAGGGACAGCTGCATCTTTCCAGCTTCGTATCTTTACCCCTTCCTAACATGCATCTCTCTAGTCATACCTGACTACACGAGCTTCTTGGAGCCTTCATTTTGTGTCATGCTTTTTGTTCACACTTCAAATTCTCTTACCATTTTTTGGTGAAGTCCTAATTGTTTTTCAATATTTAGTTCAAAATTTACCACCTTTCCAGAGTGCTTCTTGTCTTTGCCTACCTATTTCTCACAGAATTGGGTCCTGTACCTTCTGTAGAACTTAAAAAATTATACCCATTTGTTTACCTGCTTCCCCAATAAACTAGAAGCTCCTTAAATCAGGGGTTATGTCTTTTTCAGGTTTTTTCTGTTTAATTCCTAGCGTCTAGCTACAATGGTACAATTTAGGAGTTCTGTAGACATTCTTTGAAAAAGTGAGAAGTTTCAGAAGCACAAAGGAAAGGGTTGGCAGAAAATCAAATAGTGTTCAAGCTGGTTAAGAGGAGAACACAGGGCATTGTGCTGATGAGAGTAAGGGAAAGGGTGACTACTCAGTGGGATTTTGTGTGTGGTGGTTGAGAATGAAGATTCACATTGTGACTAACTGGCTTTAAGTTTCTGACTAGAATTTTGATATAAGGCTTTTCTAGTGCTGCAGAAGTACTGATAGTATCTGAGGTCAAATGAAATTTGCTGGATATTATCTGTTTGTAAACTTTAGCTCACACACCCCAAATTTCTATAGCAATACTGCATTTATCTAGTGCTTTACCATATGCCAAGTTTTTTTACTTCCATTATTTTATTCATTCCTTAAAATAATTATTTCCCTGAACTTCCATTTCTTTATCTCATAGGATTGTTTACAAGATGTATTGTGTGTCTGGTATACAGTGAAGTACCAAATTTGTTGTTGATAGGTCAGGAATATGAGGCTCATCATCTTAAATGACTTGTTTAAGGTCACAAAGGTAAGTTAGTGGCAGATTTCAAGAAAAAGTCTAGAACTTATGATCCCCTATTATTCTATTCTTTATAACATTACTTGATATACAGCCTCTTCCATTTCCTTGAGAGATTTACCCCAAACAGGCTTTGGAATTACTCTGTAAGAGAGATGATTATCAAATTCAAACAAAGTATAAATTTAAATTTTACATTTTTGCCAGGCATAGTGGTGACTGCCTGTATTTTCAGTGGCTCAGGAGGCTGAGGCAGGAATATCACAAGTTCAAGGCCAGCTTCAGCAACTTAGTAGGGCCCTTAGAAACTTAGGGAGATCCTGTTTCAAACTAAAAAAATATAAAAGGACTGGGGAGGGGCTGGAGAGGTGGCTCAGTGGTTACAGTGCTTGCCTGGCATTCACAAGGATGCAGGTTGGTACCCCAGTACCATGCACACAACAAAGTGTCAGAGCAACAAAAGTCACAGGAAAGGCTAAATAAAACTGATTCTTTCTCTCTCTCACTGTCCCCCTCTCTCTTTAAAAAAAAGGGGCAGGGTTGGGGGATGTGGCTCAGTGGTTAAGTGTCCCTGGGTTCAATCCCAAGCACCAAAAATAATTTTTAAAAATTTAGAATTTTATTAATATATTCTATATATTAATGAAATTAGATTGATATATTCACACATGTATTCAGTACGCATAGATCATATCCATCCACCTTCTTCCACCCTCCCCTGCCCGCTAACCTTCCCTATTCCTATTAATCACTATTGAGCTTTCAGGTTGATTTCTTTTAGTTTCCACATATGAAAGAGAATATGTAGTACTTATCTTTCTTTTTCTGGCCTATTTCATTTAACATAATATTCTCTAGTTCCATACATTTTGTTTTAAATGACAGGATTTCATTTTTATTTATGGCTGAATTATATTCCATTTTGTATATATACATAATCCATTCATCTGTTTATGGGTGCATAGGATGATTCCATACCTTAGCTGTTACGAATAGTGCCCCAATAAACATGGGCTGTAGGTATTTCTTTTTTATGTTGATTTCATTTCCTTTTGAGGTATATCTATATCCGGGAGTGGGATAGCTGAATCATATGGTAGATTATATTTGTTTGAGGAAACTCCATAGTGTCTGTGCTGATTTACATTCCTGTCAACAGTATATAAGAGTTCATTTTCCTCCACATCCTTGCCAGCACTTGTTTTTGTTTTTCTGATGATAGCCATTCTAACTGGGATAAGATTGCGTTGCGTTATAGTTTTGACTTGCGTTTCCCTGATGGCTAATGATATTGAACATTGTTCCGTATATTTATTGGCCAGTTTGGGAAGTATCTGTTTAGATCATTTGCCTATATTTGAGTTATTTGTTTCTGTAAATTTTTGATTTTTTAATGTTCCGGATAATAACCACCCGTAAGGTGACTAGCTAGCAGCAAACGTTTTCTCCCACCCTGTGGGCTGCCCTCCACTCTGTTGATTGCTCCTTTTGCTGTGCAGAAGCATTTTAGCTTGATGTAATCCCATTTGTCAATTTTTGCTTTTCTTTACTCTTGGGGTCCTATCCATAAAATTATAGCATGCACCAATGTCGTAAAGTATTTCACCTATGTTTTCTTCTTGTAGTTTCAGAGTTTCAGGTCTTACATTTATATTTTTGATCTACTTTGAGTTTTGAACAGGGTGAGAGATGGGGTCAAGTTTCAATGTTCTGAATATGGATGTCCAGTTTTCCCCAGAACCATTTGTTGGCGAGGCTGTCTTTTCGTCAGTGTATGTTTTTGTCCACTTTGTTGAGGAACAGTTGGCTGTAGATCCTTGTGCTTATTTCTCGGATCTCTATTCTGTCCCACTGAGTTACATGTCTGTTTTAACACTAATGCTATGGTGTTTTGTTTACTGTGGTTCTGTAGTATGTCTTGAAATCAGGTATTATTATACCTCCAGTTTTGTTTATTTTGCTCAGCATCATTTAGGCTTTTCAGAATCTTTTGTGCTTCCATATGAATTTTAGGATTTTTTTCATTCTGTGAAGAATATCATTGTTATTTTGATGGGGTTGCATTGAAACTGTAGATAACTTTAATTCATTCAATCCATGAACATGGGAGGTATTTCCCCTTTTGGTGTCTTCTTTAATTTTTTTTGATCAATATTTTGCAATTTTCATTGTAGAGATCTCTCACTTCCTTAGTTAAATTTATTCCTAAGGTTTTTAAAAATAGCTATATGAATGGAATTGCTTTCATATTTCTTTCCCAGAAAATTTATTATTGGAGTTTAGAAAAGCTATTGATTTTTATATGCTGATTTTGTATTCCACTTGACTGAATTTGTTTAATAGTATTTTGATGGAGTCTTTTAGGTTTTTCTATACATGGAATCATATCATCTGCACACAGGAATATCTGACTTCCTCCCTTCCTACTTGTATGCTTTTAATTTTTTTCTCTAGCCTAATTGCTCTGGCTAAAATTTCTAGTACTGTATTGAAAACAGTGGTGATAGTGGACATCTTTGTCTTGTTCCCAATCTTAGAGTAAATGCTTTCAGTTTTTTGCCATTCAGTACGATGTTAGCTATAGGCTTACTTTATATAGCTGTTATTATGTTGAGATATGATCTTTCTATACCTAGTTTGTTCAGGGCTTTCATCATAAAGGGAGGTTGAATTTTATCAAATGCATTTTCTGTATCTGTTAGAGTACAATTTTTGTACTTTATTCTCTTTATGTGAAGTATTATATTTATTGTATATGTTGAATCATTTTTGCAACTGTAGGATAAAACCAAGTTGATCATGGTGTATAACCTTTCTGATGCAGCATGGAATTTTGCCAATATTTTGTTGAAGATTTTTGCATCCATATTCATCAGGGATTTAGGTCTATAATTTTCTTTTTGTTGTTGTTGTTGTTAGGTTTTGGTAGCAGGGTATTTCTGGCTGACTAGAATGAATTTGGAAGGGTTTCTTCCATTTCAAGTCTGTGGAATAATTTGAAAGAAATTGTGTTAATTCTTTAAAAGTTTTATAAAATTCAGCAGTGAAATATCCAGTCCTGGGATTTTCTTAATTGGGAGACTTTTAATTACTGATTTAATGATTTAATCTCCTTACTGTTATTGGTCTGCTCAAATTTTTTATGTCCTCTTATTTCCCGTTTTTTTTTGTTGTTGTTGTTGTTTTGTTTTGTTTTGTTTTGGGTAAGGGGATTGAACCCAGGGGTGCTTGACCATGGAGCCACACATCCCCAGCCAGGTCTCACCACGTTGCTTAGGCCTCGTTAAGTTATTGAGGCTGGTGTTGAATTTGTGATCCTCCTGCCTCAGTCTCCCATGTTGTTGGGATTATAGGCATGTACCACTGTGGTGGACCCTCTTGATTCCATTTTGGTACATCGTGTATATCTAGAAGTTTGTCCATTTATCTAGATTTTCAAGTTTGTTAGTATACAGTTTTATAAAGTAATCCCTACAGTCCTTTGTATTTCCATAGTATCAGTTTTAATGTTTTCTTTTTCACCTCTAATTTTATACATTTGCATCGTGACTCTTTTTATTGACTAGTCTAAAGGTTTGTCGATTTTTCTGATTTTTTTCCTAAGAACCAACTTTTTGTTTCATTGAGCCTTTGTATTATTTTTGTCTCTATTTTGTTTATTTTTATGCTAATCTTTATTTCTTCTAATTTGTGATTTGGTTTGTTCTTGCTTTTATAGGTCTTTGAGATGTAGCGTATTAGGTTGTTTACTTGAATCTTTCCAGTTCCTTTTTATAAAGTACTCATTGCTATAAATATCCCTCTTACTACTTATTTTGCTGCACCTGACAGGTTTTGGTGTGTTCCATTTTCATTTGTTTTAAGACATTTTTAACTCACAAGTTTTGTTGTTGACTTCTAGTTTTATTCAGTTGTGATTTTTAAAGGATATGATTTCACTATTCTTTAAGAGAGAATCAATTTTATTGTTTTTTCATCAGGCCTTTGTTTCACCAACACTTAGTTGAATATGTGGTGCTGGGATTTGAACCCAGGTCCTTGTGCATGCCAGGCAAGTGCTCCAACCACTGAGCTACCGCTCCAGCCCTGATTTCAAATTTTTTTTTTTTTTTGGTTTGCTAAAACTTGTTTTGTGGTCCAATATATGGTCTATTTTAAAGAAAGTTCTATGCATATATAAAAAGAATATATATTGCTGCAGCTATGGGAGGGAATGCTCTTTAAATGTTTATTAAGTCCATTTGATCTATAGAACAGTTTAACTCTGATGTTTCTTTGTTGATTTTTTTTTTTTTTTTTTTTTTTTTTTTTTTTTTTTTTTTTTTTTTTTTTTTTTTTTTTTTTTTGCCAAGATGATCTATCCATTGATGGGAGTTGTATGTTAAACTCCCCCATGATATTAGGCCCTGTCTATCCCTTTAAATCTGTTTTATAAAATTGGGTGCTCTGCTTTGTAAATATCTTTTTGCTAAAATTCATATGAAACATTGTCTTTTGGTAGTGGAACTGTTAAAGCACCTCTGTGAGCAGTGTAATACTGTCGGTACATGTTCAGTGATGTGGAGGAGGTAAGAGGGAAGCGATTACAAAAGATAATATGTTGGTGCGTTCATACTTGGACATTTTCAGACATCAGTTTTCTGCATGTTTTGTGCATTTTGTTTTGCTATGTATATAGTGTGTATAGTGGACAAATGAGTCCCAATTTTGCAACATCTAGTCTCTAGATTTTAGAGGTTGCCAGTGTATGACCAAGTATTTAGTAAAAGTAGCACACTTTGTACATTTTATGTTGAAATTCATAGAGAAGCTTGTCTTCTGTAGATGACTTCTGGTTGTGTATTTGTTCAGTTGCATATGCCTGTCCTTGTCTACTGAACTGAAAAGTAGAAGGAAGTGATGGAAAGATTCAAGGACAAAATGGTCATATTAGAAGATACTTCAGATTATAACCATTGCTACATGTGCAATGTGTGCATGGTGGATCAGTTCTTATGTGAAATATCTCATCCTTCTATATATTTTGAAATGTTTGATATATTTAAAAGCAGAAGTAGTAGAATTAAACATTTTTTAAAAAAAAATTTTTTTTTGTTTTGTTTTTTAGGGCTGAGGACTGAAATCGGGGCCTTGCGCGTGCTAGGCAAGCGCTCTACTACTGAGCTAAATCCCCAACCCCTGTAAATAGTTTTTAAAAATTGATGGGAAATGTTGTGAATAGGGATGTGCACTATCATAACAAGCATGCACCACTATGCTTAAGCAGTTTATTTTGTCAGATATAAGAATAGCTACTCCTGCTCACTTCAGTTTTCCATTTACTCTTGGAATATTCCTTTTTATCCATCATTTTCAGTCTGAGTGTTTATTTGTAAAGTGAATTTCTTATAGGCAGCATATTGTTGTTTTTTTAAGTTTTAAATCCATTAGTTAATATGAATCTATTAGAAAATTTAGTTAATTTATGTTCTAGAATATTATTGAGTGGTATGAACTTATTTTTATAATTCTGTTGATTTTATTCTAGTTGTTTTGAATATTCTTTCTTGCTCATCTTTCTGGTTCAATGGTTTATTGTATTGATAATGTTTTATGTTTTATTCTTTTGTATATTTACTCTTCAAGTGGGATTTATACTTTCACGTGCTATCATAATGGTAGTTCTCTTTCTTCCATTTCTGGATGTAGGACTACGTTTAACATTTTTTTGTGGTCTTGTCTAGCTGTCCTGTACTCCTTTTTTTTTTTCCTTGAGAGAGAGAGAGACAGAGAGAATGAGAATGAATATCAATTTTATTTATTTTTTCATCTGTTTTTTGTTTTTCCAACACTCAGTTGTGTTTGTGGTGCTGGGTTTCAAACCTGGGTTCTCACACATGCCAGGCAAGTGCTGTACCACTGAGCTACTGCTCCAGGCCCCTGTCCTGTATTCTTGATAAGTTCAGTTTAATGTGCCATGGTGAAGATCTTTTGTGGTCATGGTTTTTGTTTGTTTTTGTTAAGATGGCATCTTGCTAAGTTACCCAGGCTGACCTGAAACTTATAGTTCTCCCATCTCAGCTTGGGTAGCTGAGATTATAGGCATAAGCTACTACTTCTGGTTTATTTTATTTGAGGTACTATTAGTCTCCTGTACATGGATGTCCATGTCTTTCTCATGATTAGAGAAATTTATTGTAATTTACTATAATTTCATTGAATAGATTTTCTAGGTCCTCATCTTTAATCTCTTCACTTTTGGGTATTACTAAGATGCAGATGTTTGCTCATTAGTGGTTTTCCAAAGTTCTTAAATATTTTTCTTTTCCCTCTCTCTCTCTCCCTCCTTTCTCCTTTTCATCTGACTTTGTTTTAGTTAGCTTTTTTATTGCTATGACTAAAAGACCTGACAAGAACAATTATAGGAGGAAAAGTTTATTTGGGGGCTCATAGTTTCAGAGGTCTTAATAGCTGGCTCCTTTCCTCAGGGCTCAAGGTGGGGCTAAACTTCATGGCGGAAGTGCATGCTTGAGGGAAGCAGGTCAAGGCATGACTCCAGGAAGCAGAGAGAGAGAGAAACTCCTTACCAGCAGCAAAACATATACCACAAAGGTGTGCACCCAATATTCCACCTCCTCCAGCCACACGCTACCTACTTCAGCTGCAGTTAATCTCAGGGGATTAACTCACTGATTGGGTTAAGGTTTTCATAACCCAATCTTTTCACTTCAGCATTCCTGCATGTCACACATGAGCTTTTGAGGGACATCTCACATTCAAATCAAAGCAGACTGAGGTATTTCAAAAGATCGGTCTTCAAATTCAGACATTCTTTCTTCTGCTTGATCTAATGTGGCATTAAGGCTTTCAACCAAATGTTTTGACTTATTGAGTTGTTCATTGCAAAGATTTGTTTATTTTTTGAAATCTCTCTTTTTTAAATTTCTCATTCATATCCTGCATTGTCTAATTTAACTTTATCAGCATTCTCTTGGATCTTAAGCTTTTTTATAATTCTTTTACCTTCTTTATCAGGCATTCTATCCATTTTGGTTTCTTTGGACTCTGTTTCTAAGAGTTCTAATCCTTTGGAAGTACTATATTTGTTTTTTAAAATATTTCTATTAAAAATTGACATTTGCACATCTGATGAGTCAGTTATCTCTATCACTCTAATGTGTTGGCTTTCTTAATAAGTGGGTTTCTCCTGAAATGTGTCTTGGGGTATTAATTTATTGTACAGTGTTGGTTTATTTCCAGCTGAGCACCATAGTGTAGTCCCTCTGTTGCTTCTTTAACTGTGATTCATGAGTTTGGGCACAGTACATATCGTGTTAGAGTAAAAAAATATACACACACTATATGTCATCCCAAATTGGGGACACACTAGCAGTTCAGGCTGTTGTGGTGTAAATAGAAGGATGTTATGTGCTCACTGAATTGCTGCTGCTATTCTACAATGGGAGTAGTGGCTCCTATTGGGTTATGGGGGTTTCCTTAGGCATTATTGATATTAATAGTTATTAGCAATGGTCTCTGGCACTGACAGTACCACTAGTGATGGTGGACAATTTAAAAAATCTGTCTTCCTACCAGTGGTGAGTGTCAGGATACTTCATGGGGGCAGAGGCTGTGGTACGAACCACATATCCCCCTCTGTGTCTTTTATACCTAGTCCTGACAACAGTTCATGTCAGATAAGGCTCAGGGGAAGCTACTGGTGACAACCATGTAGTTGTGGTGGTAGCAGGAACTGTTGTTCTTTGCTGCTGGGAGTGCCTGCCCAGAATCAGTGCCTTACACTGCCCAACCAGCTGTTTTTGCTCAGGGACAGGGCAGTGGATGGAGCTCCCCTCCCTATCCTTCAACTATAGTGCCTATCCAGGAGAGATAGGATGTGGGCCATGTTAGAACAACATAAAATTCCTCTCAGGGCCTCCTTTCGCCATGGGGTGGGGCAATGGTTGGGAATCTCCCCCACCATACACACATACTCCTTCAACTTAAGTATCTCCCCACAGTGAGTAGGAGCAGAATGTGGTCAGAGCCAGGTGAAATTCCTCTCTGGACCTCCTTTGGCCATGTTTCCCAGAATGGGGCCAATAGCTGGAGCCATGGCATTGCTCAAGGCTACCTCAGCCCATTCGTACTGGTGGGGCAAAGGCAGAAACACAGTGTTGTTTCTCAGTGTTGGTAGTACGCATCTATATGCTACACAGGGGGAGAGGCAGTGGAAATCATTAGAGCACGTACCCTCAGTCCTGGCGCCATGCAAATCCATATGTGACTGGCCATGTTCCTGGCCTCAGAGGACAAGTTCATTGACCTAGCAGTTCTTAAGGAAGTGCTTTTGCTCCCTTCTATGTCACAATACCATACCCTACAGTGGATTTGAGTCAGTCACATTGCTGGGTAATGTTGGGTTCATCAGGGGAGAGGGAGTCCACAGTTCAGTGGAATGTCTGTGAGGTCCCAGAGATGGGAAACATTTTTAGGTGAGCCTTGCAAGGCTTTCTGATCCCTAGAGCAGTCCAAATTCAGATGGTAAGTCCCTTCTTAAGATGTCTCCTGACTATAACACCCTGAGAGCTCACTGGGAGTTGATGTAAATCCTTTTCCAAAGAAAGTCTGCTGTGTAGATTTCAAGGTACTGAAAATGGACTGCAAACATGTGAGAATTTTGAAACTTTTGAGTGGCTAAGATTGCCAGCACCCACACTGCTGGTTTGTGTTGGGACTATTTTTCACCCTTACCACTGCCATAGGGAGATGCCTCCTCTTCTAGGTTTGGAGCCACTGTGGCAGATGCCAGGATATTTTGTTTCTCTTCCTATCTGTTGTCCCAGTTCTCTGAATCTTATAAGGTTACAGTCTCTCTCTTGCTGTTTTCTAACGTTCTACTGGGGTCACTCATTTGAAAATGTGGCTGTACACCTGCTACTTTGATTCTTGTTAGTGGAGGAGGGAGTGCTTAGTACCTCCATTCAGCCATCTTGAAATCCTAATATTTTTTAGAACTTGCATTGCTTCCTACTTTCTATATTTTATGCGTGAGAGTCTTCAGAGTAGAATCTGAGCAGCATAGCTCTGAACCTTCCGAAGTTCAGTGGAGCTGTCCCTCATTTTAATTGCTTTTAAAAAGTACTATAATTATTCCAGTGTTATGCTAAAGTATGTACCTTTGGGCCCTAGCATTAAGGTAGCAAATATCTGAAGTGGGGACTAGAATAGGGAGAGAATGACTCTGAAGAGGACACTGACAATCATATCCATCTATCCTTCTATTTTTTTATAGACTCCTATCAAGAAAGACTCTGACATCGTCACAAAAGGTGAACTGGAGATGAAATTATTAAGTCAAACAGTTTCAGAAGGTATTCTAAATTAACATTTTCAAATTTGATTTTATTGAGATTTCCTTCTTACAAAAGTAATGCAGGGTCATTGTAAAAATAAAATTCCAGACACTGCAGAGATATATTTACAATGAAAAATTTTCATAGTCTCTCCCCCAAGAAAATCAGCGTTAATAGATTTATTTGCTATCTCTTGCTCGCTCTCTTTAGGTATTTAATAAAACCATGGGATTATATCATACAAATGTCTTTATTGAAAATTATTTTTCCACTTAATATTATGTTATATACGTAGAACACAATGCATATTCTAAATAAATGAGTATTCAATACTGTTCTAAGTAAGAACACATGATAACCTCACTTTTTTCTAGTAGTTGTATAATTCCACCCAATCATACATTATTCAAATCCCTATTGATAGGCAGTAAAGTTATTTCTGTTTTTTATTGATACACAATGGTGCAATGAACTTTCACAAACACACATACACATTAGGAATTTCTCAACACTTTTGAGTTGTTACTAGTTTTTGTATTTAATCTTATCCTAGTAAATAGTAATTAGGTATAGTTTAGAAATGTGAAACTGATAGCAACGTCTAATTTGTCAATCTTTATTTTTATTTTATGTTTTCTTTATCACTGGGGATTGAACGTAGGGTGCTATACCACCAACCTACATCCCCAGACCTTTTTATTTTTGAGATAGAGTCTTGCTGAGTTGCCTAGGACATCACTAAATTGCTAATACTAGCCCTGAACTTGCAATCCCCCTGCCTCAGCCTCCTGAGTATGTGGGATTGCAGGCATGCACCACTACACTCAGCTAATTTGTAAAAATTTTTAGTTTGAGATTCATATCTATCTTTTCCATTGACCTATGCTTCTTTCCTGATAACATCTTAGGAATCTATTTTCTATATATTTCTAAGTGTATTTTTATGACAAGCTGCTTAACTACTTTTTCTAACACACCTGGGCTTATATATCTTTGTACTTTTTCTGTAACCTTTACTGGGTAATTTCCTACTAGAAATATGACACTACAGTCAGTTATTGAACTGTCAATAATGCCATTGTTTCTGAATATTGATTCCCAAATAATACGTATCATGATAGTCTAAATGTAACCACAGTATTCCTTTTAGGTAAATAAGTTATTAAACACACTTGAAGACTGCAATCTATTGAATGAATGTACACAAGGAAAAATAAAAGGGCAGTTACTTAGCTCAAAATTCCTTTATTTCCATTAATTTTCAGTGCATGATTTCCATGGATTAAATTCTCTGCCATCCTAGTGTGCTTCCTTTTATGGGACAGAGAAGTTGCAATAATAAATAATACTAGCAGTTCCTGCATTTTCACTCTACATGTGTCAACTCATTCTTCTTCCAAATTCTGTTAGATGCTACTATTATATCCATTTTATAGTTGAGGAAACAGACTAGAGATGTTAGCTTATCTGGAAAGTAGATATGCTGTATTCTGTATTCAAGTTAGGCCACATAGCTAATAAAGGGTGAAATCTTTAACTCGTCTGACTTTCCTGTTAGAAACATTTTGGTGAAGGGTGGGAGTAGTCCCTGTGATATGTAAATTCTGATATTGCCTCTGTGTAATGAGATAATGGAATCACAGAATTTCCCATAGAATTTCTGGAAACCAGATATTATCCAGTCCAGTTTCTTCATTTTTCAAGCCTCCATGCCTATTTATCTATGATCTGGGTCTAGTTTTGTATAAAAATTAACTTTAATTTCTGATATATGGAACAAAATTTACTTTTTTGTCAATTGCTTTTTTGTTCTTTTGGAGTTTTAGTCCCATAATTTCTAATTTTAACAAATTAGTTTGGTAATTATCAAATTTTTTGTCAAATAACTTTTATAAGATTATACTGTTTTTAGTTTTATAGTAACTCATTTATTATTTGCATATTCCAAAAATATTAGTATAGAAATATAAATGGAGCCCTTCCCTGTGTCCATTGCATGTGCACATTCCCATCTCCCAAGATTAGCTCTGTGAATAGCTGAGTTAAGCACTTTTTGCACTTAGTAGCGAAAAAAAAAAATCTTCTTTACTGATACTAGAATTTTTCATTTCTTCCTTAAAAAAATACAAAAATATTCTGACCTATTTAGAAACTCTATCAATCTGTTTAACTCTAGCACAGATGTTTATGATAGAGAATACTAGTGAAAAGCCAGAAATCTATGGAGACAATGAAGTGGATTTATGCCAATTCACAATTCTGGGTGGAGTGTACCACTTGGATGTTTTGGAGCTTCCCCCACAGTGTAAACCAGTGAAGGGCTGGATGATTGTGCAAGTAAGTAATTCTTTAACATAAACAGAAGTAAAATAGTTGCTTATGCTTTTGCTACATTTCAAATTATCTGAATAGCCAATAAACTATGACGCTGTTAAGCATGAAAAAAATACTAAAGGAATCTAAAACAATCTGAATTTTAAAACTAGATTCCATATATGTTAAATTAATTGTAAACCTACGTCATGTTTGAAAGTACTGACTTGACCTTAATATAATGATAGATTGGACCAGAGATTGGCAGATTTTTTTTAAAGGCCAGATGGTAAATAAATTCAGCTTTATGGGACAAACTAGCTCTGTTGAAACCACTCAACACTGCTCTTATAGTGCTAAAATACTGTATGTAAATAAATGGGCATGTTTGTGTTCTAGTTCAACTTTATTTACAAAAAGCAGTGGTGGAAGGGATTTCTCGGGAACCACAGTTGGCAGACTCCAGTAATAGTTACATCTTTAACAGTTACCAGTCATTTTCTAACTTGGTGGTATTTTGGTCATTTTTTAAAGATACTCCAAGAAGGATTACAGAAATTCACATATCCTCCAGAAACCGTGGAAGATTCGGAATCAGAAAATGCTTTTCCACCTATAGAGGTCACACTCCAGGTTCATGAGAAAGTGCTCTTTTTTGAAAATCCTATGGTTGTAAGGTGGGATGCTGAAGGTACAGCAATGCCTTAGCCAGTTTTTGTAATTATGTAAAAAAAAAAAAAAGGAAAATAATACAAATCCTCAAATTGAACAGAAAATGTGGTCTATAAGTTGAGTTTCTCTTGTCATACATTTCTGTGCCAGGCATAGGGTCTTTCTTTTGTTTGTTCTTGACAGAAATGAATAGAGTTGAAATTTTAAAATTTATTGAATTGTTACTATTAGTTCCTAAAGGGTTAATTTGTCATAATATATTAATAATTCCCTTATGGTCATATAATTTTTTTTAAAGAGAGAAGGACAGTGGGAGAGAGAGAATGAGAATCAGTTTTATTGAGTTTTTCACATGGCTTTCATTGCTCTGACACTTAGTTGTGTACATGGGTGCTGCGGTTTGAGCCCATGTACTTGCACATGACAGGCAAGCGCCATAACCACTGAGCCACCACTCCAGCCCCTATAATTATGTTTAAAAAAAATGTTTGCACCTCTAAGATACTAAATAATTCCCATGCAATAAAAACTGGAAAAGCTAAACAAAATCAAAGGGAGATCAGTGGAGGAAAGGGACCATGGG
The DNA here is from genome assembly GCA_004027875.1 of Aplodontia rufa. Classification (NCBI taxonomy): domain Eukaryota; kingdom Metazoa; phylum Chordata; class Mammalia; order Rodentia; family Aplodontiidae; genus Aplodontia; species Aplodontia rufa. Next base: position 33,513 of record PVKS010002478.1, read on the forward strand.
AAGGCAGAAGTATAGGGGGAGGGATATTGACCAAATTATATTGTTATATTGTGTGCACATATGAATATGTAACAACAAATTCCACCATTAAGCACAGCTATAATGCACCAAGAAAAAGTGGGAAATTTTAAAAATAAAGAAAATGAAGATAACAAAATAGTTTAACAAATAAAAAGCTTCTCAAAGACTTCATAAAATAATGTCCCCTCTCATTTAAAAAAAATTCAGATTAGGGTGATTAATCTTTTATTCTAATGTTAGTCCTGCATAAATTGCAAATAAGTATTGAGGATGGGGAGAAACCTGAGAAAGGAAAAGTAGCGACTGTATGCTATTTTATAATTTTTGCATGGGAAATTGTTGCTTCCTCAAACTATTAAATAAAAATATAAGCTAACGATTAGATAATCATTACCAAATGCTTCTTTTGTGGCAAGCTGGCTGCATTTCAAAAGGTCTTGGTCTTGTGAATTTGTGGATGCAGTGTAATGAACCTAGATGAACACTGAAGAGCTTTATTTTTAAAAGGGTTTACATACTTGGTGATGGGCTGGAAACAGAGAAGATCACTAAGGCACAGAGCTCTTATTCCAGTTTAGTTACAGGGGCAGACAACTTAGGAACCTTTACCAAAAAGAATTAATATTTTGTAGTTTAAGCTTTTTTATGAATGTTCCAATGCGCACATTTTTGTTTGTGTAGACAAAACCATACACATTTATATTCTAAAACTTGTTTGTTGTATTAAAACATATAATTTCTAACAGACTAAAACAGAAAACACATCAAAATGAACAATTATTTAATTTCTTCTTTCATGTTGTTTTAGTGGTGTCAAATTTATAGTAATGTTCCTAAATATCACATTAAAAATGATCTACACTAAATTAGAATTGGACAAGTTATCTCACACAATTCAGGGAGATGTGTACTATGTAGAACTTATGTAATTGCACTAATTAGTAATAACTTACAAGCCCAGTAATTTTTAAACCATGGGGAAGCTTTTTGCTGGGAAATACTAGAAATTTGGAGATGTATAGGCAATAAATTTTTACTTTTACAAATTAAAATCATTTTTAGATTTGTCAGTGTAATTGTATTACACTGATTTTTTTTAAAGGGGACAGAGAAAGAGAAGCAATTTTTAGTTTTTCATGTGACTTTCATTCCTTTGACACTTTGTTGTGATGTGGTGGGGCTCAAAACTCGCGTACTTGTGCATGCAAGGCAAGTGCTGTAACCTCAGAGCCACCGCTCCAGCCCCCCGCCCTCCCCGTTACACTGATTTTAAGAGTAAAAACTAATCAATGGAGCCTTCCATGTGACAAGAGAAAAGAGAATTGAGTGGAAATGTAGAGAGCATCTGGGAAGAGAACGATTCATTCATGAGACCTATAAATATGCTAAACCATAAGGTATACAGAGATAAACAAGGGTAATGCCTTCTCTGGGAGTTTTCAGAGTGGTAGGAGAGGTACACGGAGAACATCACAAAGTCCTGGGTAAGGTGCTCAGACAGATGAAGTGCTGCAAAACATGACAGGGACCTTGGTCAACCTTCTCAAGGGACAGTTATGGAACAGGGCTTTAGACCTGAAGAGAACAAGTGCATGGAAGTCTCTGTAGAGATGTCTGTTTTCATTTCTCTTGGGTGTACACCTAAAAGTGGAATTATTGAGAGGTAAATTTATATGTAGCTTTTTTTTTTTTAAGAGAGAAGGACATTGAGAGAAAGAGAATCAATTTTTGAGTTTTTCACATGGCTTTTGTTGCTCTGACGTTTAGTTGTGTACATGGTTGCTGGGGTTTGAACTCACGTACTTGTGCATGCCGGGCAACTGCCATAACCACTGAGACGCAGCTCCAGCCCCTATGTGTAGCTTTTTAACAAACTGCCAGACTGTTTTCAAAGTTCTGTACCATTTTACCCACCTGCTCGCAGTGTGTGGTTTCATTTCTCCATGTCCCAGGCAACATTTATTATCTGCCTTCTTTCTAGTGGGCATGAAGTGGGTGCCCCACTGCAGTTTTAATTTATAGTTTGTTCCCTAATGACTAGTCTTTCATATATCTTCTTTAGTATTCAAATCAGTTTCCCACTTTAAAGTGGGTTTGAATTGTTAGATACAAAAAAGCCACATATTGTATGACCGCATTTATATGAAAAGTCCAAAATGGACAAATCTTTAGAGAGAAGAAGTATATTAATGGCTGCCCAGGACAGGAGGGTGGGAATGGGAATAAACTGTAAATAGACAGGAATCTTATTGTGGGGGATAAAAATGTTGTATAACTGGATTGTGTAATAACAATTGCACACTGGTTAAATTTACTACAAATAAGTTATAGACTAAAAATAAGTTAATTTTAAAGTTATAAAACAAAGGTGAGGAGAGTTTCTCTAAAAGGTTGGGGAAAAGTATTCTAGGAAGAGAGAAGTGCATGTGCAAAGACGCGGAGGTAAGCGCTAGGAGGTGTGAAAGTGGGGCTAAAACAGGTTCAAGGAGCAGCAAGGCACAAATCCAGGAATTTGTCACAGCTGCACTCTGAAGGTCTTAACAGATGACACTGCAGAGTTTGGACTTGATCTAGAGGAGGAAACTCCCAGAAAAGTTAGCTTGTTAAGCATCTATCCTTAACACAGAGATCAATTTATATTATGCACTGCAATTATTTAGATGGTTTCATTCATCTTAGTACAGGAAAAACTGAAACTGTCACTTCATTTATTTTAAAGGTAAACGCTGGAAAACAGATGGTATCAGCAATGTATTGTACAAACCAGAAGAGAGACTTATATCGTTCAGCCTGGAAACTTTTGGCCCTGTTACCTTGATTCAAGACACTCATATTAACATGCCATTCCAGTCATGGGAATTAAGACCACTTGAGATGGATAATGTACTTTTGACTGTGACTACAGTGTTTACTGAGATTGAGATACAAATTAAGGTGAGTTACTGTTACAACAAGTGTATGCATATAACTGTGTCAAAATAATCACTGCTGATTAATATGCTGTCTTTTGTAATTACATCTAGACTGTTCTGAGTCATAATTTCTAAATGAGATATTAATTGAATAAATAGGCAATGACATGTAAGTAGTGAGACTCAAATCTCTACCGTGAAGTACTAGGGTTGATTAATGGATCAACAAACCTGGTTGCAGTATGAATCTGTTTTTGATCCAACCATACATGATCCCCTTTGAGGTTGATCTCCCTCTGAATGAGAATTTTGCTCATCAGTCAGAAATTATACAGCCTGGAATCTGACAAGAGAGGATTAATGGTTGCCTGGGGCTGAGGCAGGGAATGGACAGTTAACTAAAAATAGGCATAAGGGATTTTATTGGGTGGGATGAAAATGTTCTAAAATTGATTTATGGTGATACTTATACTACTTGGTAAAATTCCTTAAAATCATTGGATTATATATGTGAAATGAGTGAATTTTGTGATATGTAAAATATTATCTCAATGAAGCTGTTTTTTAAAAATAGTCTGTAGAACTCCTTATGATGGTTTCAGGAAAATCCCCAAATATTATAGACTTTGCTTTTTTCTTTTTTAAAGAGAGGGACAGTGAGAAAGGATCAGTTTTATTCAACTTTTCATGTAGCCTATGTTGTTCCAACACTTAACTGTTTATGTGGTGCTGGGGTTTGAACCTGCATCTTCACACCTGCAGGGCAAGCACCATAATCGCTGAGCCACCCCTCTAGCCCCATAAACTTTGCTTGTAAAATAAGATGAGATGAGGGAGAGAGCACAGGATTGTCAATGCTACAAGGACCCTTGAAACATTTGTGATCTGCCATCACATTTTATGGAGAGGGAAACTGAGGCCCCACGTGGTCAGGAGGTCAAGTGACCTCCTAAGATTACATAAAAGGGTTATAATGCTGGCCTCCCATGAGATCTTCCGACCCAGTGGTGCTGCTGTGCTTACCCAACTCTAGTAATAAGGAAGACCCCTGAACAGACTTTTCTTCTAGGCTAATGGAAAGTTATGAACACCTTTACAGGGTCCATTTATGAACATGAAGACTAAAGTGGCAAGGGTTGGAGACAGCATTTTCAGGTCAGATTTTAAAGGTACATCTGTACTGTCTAATATACCAGCTGTTTTACTGAGCTTCTGAAATGTGACTAGTCCAAATTAATGTGTGCTTATACTTGTAAAATACATGTATTTTTAATATTTAATATAAAATGCAAATTTTTGATAATTTTATATTACATATCAAAATAATTTCATATATTAAATAGAATATAACTTTTAGGGAAAAAACAGCTGAAAGGTGTGAACTATATACACCTTCAAACTGCTGGTTTACCATACTTTAAAACTAAATGATGTATATCACTAAATCTTAATTAAGAAAACTCTCTAAAAGTATAATCATGTTTTAATAGCTATTTTAATATGAACATGCTTCATATTTTCAGATCATAAAATAGGGAATTTAAAGGATCTTTAGTCCAATTGATTATCTAAATGAAGCCTATAGAAAGACAGTAAATTGCTTAAGGTAACATGAGGACTTTGTGGCATCATCTCAGATCAGGTCCAATACCCAACTGCCCTGTGTATTCTTTTTAATACAAAGTGATGTGTTTTTTTGGGTTTCTTTAAAATACAGAATGAACCTAAAGTCTGGACCTGGAATGATACTGAAGTAGTAATTTCACTTTTTATCAAAGCTTCTTTTTTTTTAACTCAGGAAAACCTCTGCATGTTAGCTTCAATCAAACTAAAAGACAAAGAACATGTCTCTATTTTGGAAGGAAAATGGATGAGTCCTATTTCTTTCATCATTGCTCTGAAAGAAGCTGGACTGAATATCTTCCCTACTGGATACTCTCATTTTTATGTTGTTATGAACAATAAGGTATAAAGGAATATTTCTGAATTTAACGTAGCGAATGTTTAAAATGTTGATAAGTTTCATGTAAATTCTCAGATGCACCATGAGTTTTATACATTCATAAGGGATTAGTGAAAAGATGAGATATCCAGAGTCTTCTCAAGTATATAATAATCTCCAAGAATGAAGCCTATAGTATGATCTTCATGTTGATGACCGGAGCACATTCATGGCTGGTCAGTTTAGAAGCCCAGGTTATTTTGCATATTCTCTTTCCTTTTCCATGACTGAATCTATTAAGATTTCCCAAAAGAGTAAATACTTCTGCACTTAAACACAGCAAGTCAGACAAAATTAAACACAGAGGACCATCAATATACCAAACCATTTCCCTTGGTTCCTTGGTAGAGCATCCATGTCTGTGTGCTCGTTCCTATTACTCATAGGGATTTAGTTAGATAAGATCCCTCCACAATTAACCTGTGGCAGCCATGAAGAGAACAGCTTTTTTTTTTTTTTAATAACTTCAATTCTTCCAGCACCTAGCATCTGCCTAGAGTGCAGATGTTTAGTAAACATTTGATATAAAAACACAAATGCTTCTAATATGTTTGTAGGAAGAAGGGTTATGTGCTCAAGAACATCTTTACAAATACAGCAGAAAATAGCTGTATGGGTAAATAAGCATATAACATTTGGCAATAATCATACAGCTAAAGGTGTCTAAATGCATAGAAAAAAAAATTTAACTCAAATAACCTGCAGTAACTTCTATGACAAATGAAATACCTAGTTTCAGAATATTCATTGATTTTTTTTTCTGAACTCCTACATGGTAAGCATTGTTTTAAATATTAGGATATATGAGTGAGTAAAACAAATGTCCCCTGCCCTAATGAAAGTTATATTCTTTAGAGGGAAGGAAAAATGATATAGTCTTGTAAGTTAAAAAGGTGAAAAGCGGTGTGCAAACAGGAAAAAGTAGATCAGGAATAGTGAGGTTGGGCAGTGTACAGTATCAAGCTGGTTCTAGGGAAGAGGACTCAGAAGGTAAAACATGAGTAAAATTTGAAGCCAAGGAATTTTGTCAAGGGTGGATCTGGGAAAGCAGCTTCCAGGCAGAGAGAACAGCTGGAGCAAGGACCCTGAAGGAATAGCCAGGACTGGACCAGCAGCAGGGAGCCTGGAATGGAGAGAGCACAGGAAGAAGAGGTGATAAGGCCAGATAGATGGGAAATATGAGGTGGTAAGAGATCACAGAGGACCTGTTTTCAATGCTAACAACTTTGGATTCTACTCAATTTTGAGAGAGAAGTAATGTAATCTAACTTATAAATTTTAAATGGATCCTGATGTGTTAAGAATTGATTAAAGAAGGCTGAGGTTGGAAGGCTCCAAGATCAGTTCTGCTTGTATTTACAGGTTCCGGGTGTAGAAATGAAAGCTTATCGACAAATGGCCCTGCTAAGTTCTGCTTTTTCATTTGGTTGGAGCAAGTGGAATATAATATGCAATTCTACAAAAGTTATATTTAAGGTATAGTATGCAAAAGTCCATAAAATTACTTTTCCAAAAGTAGGAAAAGTACTCAAGAACTAAATGACTATAGACCATGACTTTTTTTTATGAAGGTTTAAGAAAAGAATTTCAAAATGTAAAAATGTTTTGAAATTTCAAGTTTATTTTTTAGCTTGTCAAAAATGTAAGACCAACCTATATAAAGGAATGCCTTTATGGTCCATTATGTTATCAAATGCTCATGACTTCAGGCCATAAACCTCTTTACAGCAACTCAAGAACAAAGGGAATCTCTCTGTCCCCCACTCTCAAAAAAAAAAAAAAAGGAAGCTTTTAATATGAAAAAATGTAGATGATTCAGACTTCTGAGAGGTTAGGCCTCCTACTTTATCACAGACACGATATTAAATACTAAAAGTTGAAGTGCTGGGGATAAACTCCAGGGTCTCATGCATACAAGGCAAGCACTCTACCACTGAGCTACACTTCCTTGAATATTTTAGCATGAATTTATTTTCCTCACCTAATGTAAGCTCCTTGAGGGGAGGGTTTTGTTGTTCCTACATTAACACATGTAGGTTTATCTTCCCCCTGTATTTCACTGTTACATCCCCACTACCTAGAACAATACCTGGTACATGATAGGCATTCAATATTTTTGCATGGGGTTAATGGGTAAGCTCCATGATGACCAAGATTTAGTTTCATGGTTTGAATATTATTTGAATTATTTTTAAAGTCCTTAATAAAAGAGGACCTACTAACAGATTTTGCTAATTTTCTTTAGGTGAGGGAACAACCAACTGAAGAGCTTATTGAGAATCCTGATTGGGTCCTTTTAATGTTTAGTGGTAACAGAGCACAAAGACTCAAGATCAATGAAGACAGTGAGGTATTCTCTGAAGCACTTGAAGAAGAAACTGAGTTTCATTCCACTCTGTATCACATGGTGAAGGATTTTGCTTCCAGGGAAGCAATAGAGAAAATCAGTGGTTCCAAATGCCAATTTATTGACTCTGTTTGTCATATGCTACTCTCTACTAGATTACTCAGCTATTCAGCATGAAGGATAAAGCATGTTGCTGGGGGGAAAAATCAGGTATTTCTCAAAGTGTAATGAGTCAATATTTTTCCAATAGGCTATTAAAATTGTCTAATAGCATTTTATAAACTTTAAACAAAGTGGGTTTTCCTTTGGAGTACTGAATTTCAGCTTTCATTGTATGAAGATTTAAATTGATCTTTATTTAGATAATTTTTAACAATATATTCTCAAAAATCTTGTTAAAATACAGTCAAGTTCTCCTCCCTGTTTAGTTGGGAAGGTGATTGTAAAAAGTGGGACTGTAAAACATTTTATAGTTGTTGTAAGAACCTCTAAGTATATGTTTACTTTCCCAGCTAAAAGTTACTAATTTATCAAGTTCAGATACTGAAACATTAAAAGTCAAGATATCAGGATGCACTGCAGTCACACTGGTGGAGGCCCATTGTGGCAGAGGCTGGTAAATGGCCACAAGATATGTTCTAGAGATATCCAGGAGTCCCCTTCCTGGGTGGGGGCAGCATCCACAGTCTTTTGGAAAAATCGGCCTGTGAGGAAGCTCATCAGAGCTGCAAACAGTACAATCAATACCACAGAAAGCAAGCAGGCCTTGTTAGCCTTCGTGATAGAAGTCTTGAGATTTGTTGCCCAGGAAGATATTGTGTTGTAACTATAAGGAAAATACAAGAAATGGGTAAGCGCAATTATTTGTCATTTGAAATATTCCTTTTGCTAGTTGTCATTTATCTGCCTTATAATTCATCCTCTTGGGTTGGGACACATCCTGATTCCCCACTCCTTGTAATTATTAAAAGTGCTCTGCTTAGAATCTGAAAATTATGTGATTTAGGCATAAATTTCTAAAAAATACATATATTTTATTCATTCAATCAGGTAAAGCAACTGTTATTCCTACACTGGAACCAAAATAATATTTACCAGGTTGAACAGGAAATGTGGATATATACATGCATGTGTGTCTTTTATTTCTAACTATACCCTGGGTTTATTAAAATTAACCATTTTTAGAAATAACCTACAAGAAACCAAAACTAACTTGAGCATCATTTTGTACTAAGCATCTTAGAGGTCCCAGTTCATTTAATCATGACAGCAACATAATGATAAAGACACCAGTGCTTACCAATGGCTGTACTTGCCCAGGTCACACAGCTAGCTAGTGACGGAGCTAGGATTTGAGCTTAGGCTCCCTGGTTCCAGAGTCAAGTTCCTAACTGTCAACTCTCTTGCCTCTTGTAAAATATGTTCAGTGGTAACTACTATAGTAGATATAAGATTTGTTATTTAACAATCTGGCATGTCTTTTAGTGGTATGATTAATTCTATTAACTCTGCCTTTACTCAAGTGGTATCATTTATCAAGCAGACAACTTACAAGGAAGAAACATCCCACTTTGATGGATTATTTTTCTTTTCAGAAAGACTGGTCTTCCTTGTCTTTTCTACTATTTCTTCTTCAGGAGGTTCTGAGTCATCTTTGGTTCTGTAAATAATTTTAAAAATATTGCTAAGTTTTTCTGTATAATTCAATGGGTACATGAACATTTGATATCTAAAAATTAAATTCTGTGATAAAAATAACTTGTATGTTGAAAAATAGTAAATGCTCATATACAAAGTTGAGATATTAACCAAAGGTACACAAAAGGAATACACAAAGAATATATAATTAACAAATGTTATTACTGTAATTTTTCTGCATATCTTTGTGTTTATATATAGAACCACATTTTATTAGAGGATATGTGTATTCTACATTTGCTTTTCATTTGAAATGTGTCATTTTTCTCTAAAAATCTCAAAAGGTTTATGAAAATATTCTCAATGTTAAAGCTAGTTTAATATTCCATTGACTGAGAAATAGCATTTGGCTTGACTATATTTTAATTCATCTAAAGAGGGGTTCCACCACCGAATGAAACCTAATCGTTTCATTATCATAATATTCACTGATGGTTCCTAGTTGGATGTGAATTTTTAAATCCTACACGTTTTATAACTTCATAATTGCCAAAGGAAACTGTCTTAATTTTTTCCAGTCACACATCTACAGGGAATATTAAGGAAACAAGGCCCCTCCAAAGGCAAAAATCAATTGTACTCTTGTAAGTTTCTCAAGGAACCAGTCTTTTGTTTACAAAGAACTCTTTTTTTTTTCCTACCCAGGAACTTAGTGTAGTGTATCACATGGATGGTATTCAGTGAACATGTACAAAATGAAAAAAGCATTTCATTAAGATCTTTCCACTGTCCCCCAAGGACAGAAGCAGCATTTCTTTACTTCTAGAGGGCAAGAAGGAGGGAAGTGGGACAGTATATTTTGATTTTCTATAGTTTCCCATATTCTTTAAATGGAAAATGTATATATTCCTAGATTTCATATGTACATGTTCTAAAAGTTTCATGTTAAAAATTTCTTTTTGTACTATGGATTGAACCCAGGGACACTTAACCACTGAGTCACATCCCCAGCCCTTTTTAAATTTTCTATTTTGACACAGGGTCTTGCTAAGTTGCTTAGGGCCTGAGTTGCTAAGACAGGCTTTGAACTCAAGGTCCTCCTGCCTCAGTTCCTGAGTTGCTGGTAAGTACGACCATATGACACCATTTTAAAAAATTTTAATCAAAGTATTATAATTATTCAGGATAGTGAAATTCATTGTTATTTGTATGTGCATACAAATCTAATTAAATGAAGATTTTTACTTCTATAGCTCTTTAGTGGCCTTTTTCCCCCGGAAGGCAGACACCTAAACGGGGAAAACTGTTTTTGCAAATTTAACACCACAAACCTTGCCCTTGTGAGAGTTAAAACACTGAATGTATTCAGAAATAACTTTCGTAGAGAGCTTTAGGGTTAAAATATTTCACAATGAACTTTGTTTTTGATGATGCAGCATTAATCTCATCTCCACGGAACTACACGTCAACTCCAGCTCATGTCAATAAATATACTAAGCTTCACCTACTTTAGTTCACATTTTTCGTCTTCAGCATCTGCCCAGGAATAGGTGCTAATAAATCGATGTAATGAGGGACGGTGTTCACTCTGCTTTGACCCCAAAATACGCCTGAAGAAGTTAATAGGCATATATCAAAACAAACATCTGTAGCCATTATAATTTATTTCCTGCAGTTTAAGTCAACACAAAAATTAATACTCTGAACAAATCAGAAGTTATTTATTTCCTTCCAATGCTCATTTACTTTAGTTCATGATAAAGCAATAAGATTCCCAAATGGCAAACACAAAATCACACTCACCAACTGCTTGACCTCCTACTGAATCTGTCATTATTTTCCAGCCCAGCAGCCTTTAGAAGTTTGGATGTTAAAAAAAAAATATATTATCACATGAAAATGAATGTACTTTTGATGAAGAACACTTGGGAATTAGCTTACCATTGCTGCATTTCCAATATTTCTAGGTAAAGAAGCAATGGTCACTCTTCGGAGAGAAGAAGGCTACCCCAAGGAGAAAAATGTAGAGAAATTTTTTTTGAGAATTTTCTATTTTCCACTTGACCACTGCTGAGTTGAACAGTGGATATACTCTAGAAATATTTTACCATTTATATTCCACCTTCCCCAACATTAATTATAATTCTTGCTAATTAAAGTTTTGTTAGGTTTTCATTTATTTGACTTCTAGGAACATTGTTTTCCTGTGTTCAATAACCAGGTCTATATCTAAGAATGGCCTGTTTATGCCCATGTTTTGTTTTTACAGAACAAAATGTTAATCCAGCCAAATGCATTCTTTCTTTTTGCTACCTTTGCTTTTATGCTTAAAATTTTCCAATAGGATTTTGTGATTATTAATATATAAAACTGGAATGTGTTGTCTTGATGCATGTATATATAGTGTCATTTTTAAATCAGGTTAAACTATCTCCTTCTCCTAGATGGTGAAAACTTTCAAAGTCCTTTAGCTTTTTGAAATGCATAGATATAGTCATCCTACTGTGCCACATCACACCAGAACTTCTTGCTCCTATCTTACTATAGCTTAGTTCCCATTGATCCACATTATCCTCAGCCTCTGGTAACCATCATTCCACTTTCAACTTCTATGAGATCACTGTTTTGGAGTAAGTTGTCATGATATTTTAAAGAATGGACGTTCTTACATAACCTTGAGAACTGTACTGGAAATCATGTTGTTTAAGGATGTAAAAATATCTTAAATGTAGTAAATTTAAGAAGTTTTGAGTAACACAAAAAAAAAATCAAACTGCTATCCCTAATTGAATTTCACTGGTTATTTCAGCACCCCAAGAACATTAAAATGCAGTTTGGGAAACTGGTTTTAATCACAGTTCGATTTAATCATACTGATCGCTTCTCTGAAAAAGAGATTTTAGATGTGACAATTTTAAAGTCACTTGCTCAAAAAAATTGTAAATCTTTGGAATCCCGATTTTGAAGCTACAGTAAAAGCTGCTGGGGGATCTTTAATATCCCATTCTCCTCTTATTTAATAACAAGACTGGTTTTTAGCCCTGTAGCTTCCAGAAGAGAAAAAAAAAAGTTCCTCTAGTCTCATTTTTCACCATCTATACAAAGGAAAATGCTATGGTGGACTTCTAGGAGGGTCTCTTTCCTGAGAGAGGAAAGGCTTGTCTGCTTCTCTTCCTTGCAATGACGTGACAATGGTAAGGACTTGGTACCTGGATCTGAAGTAGTGCTTTTAGATCTTGTTATGGTTTGTATCCTAGGTGTCTCCCAGAAGCTCATGTGAGGTATGGTGTAAAAAGGCTTGGAGGAGAAATGATTGGGTTATGAGAGTCTTAACCCAATCAGTGAATTAATCTTCTGATAGGGATTAACTAGCAGTAACTTAGAGGCAAGCCTACTTGCCTCTAAGTAGTATTTCTGGTGGAGGTGGGTCATTGCAGTATATATTTCCTATCTGTAGAGCGGAGAGTGTCTGCTTCCTGGGGCCATGCCTTGATCTCCTTCCCTCCACCACAACATTCTGCCTCACCTCGAGCCCCAAGGAATGGAGCTGGCCATCCGTGGACTATGATCTCTGAAATCATGAGCCCCCAAATAAACTGTTTCCTCCTAAAATTGTTCTTGTCAGATCTTTACTCATAGCAATAAAAAGTTGACTAAAACGGATCATGAGGATGAAGCCAAGGGCTGAGGTTAACAAAGCAGCAAGAAAGGAGGGGACTTGGAAGGATTTTGTGAATCTGCCTACGTTCAAGTTTGGTTCCTATGATTGAAAATATTGCTAAACTGGCTCTTCTCCAAGTCAAACTTGATTGATACACAAATACAGCAGGAAGTATAAATGCATACATGTGCATATGAATTACAATCACTTTTGTGGTTTACATATAAAGGCATGAAACTTCAAATATTTTAAAGCCATCTTGGTTATATTTGTTCAATGATTTATTAAGTGAATTAGTGATTACCTTGGAGTTCAGAGAAGCTGAACGTTTTTTAATCTGGCAGTCATCTGCGAGGAAGGAAAAATACTTGAAGTTTAGAAATCACAATGCATTAAAGCAATTTTTTTCATTCTTTACAAAGTAAAATGAAATTCAAAAAAGGTTTAAGAGACTAGAGACCACTGAGTAATATGTTTATTTGGTGATTCATAACCAATACCATCTTCACCCATGGAATGCATTCTGTCTCATTGCTGATATCCACCTGTGGGCACATGGCAGTCACAAAGCACTGTCTACTGAATAAAGGACTCTAAGTGTACAGTAGGAGAATATCAAATATGATTACTCTTCTAGAAGAGTAATCATATCTTTACAGAATTCTGCTTGGAAAAGTTCACACTATTTAAAATAAAATCATTGTAAGATTTATAGAAACCATATGTTAAGATATTTCCCATGGCTTCCTCTATTTGGCAGTCCGTCAGCTTACTGTGCCAGGGTCGTTCCTTCTTTGAGGAATCCAAAATCATTATTGGTAAGAATGGCTCATTTAGGCATTTGTGTTTTTATATGTGGAGAAAGAGCCAATTCTTACACATCCTGAATAGGCAGCTAGTGTCAGTAAGGTAGGTTAAATATATTCTCTCATCTCAGCAAACTGAATTAATTTAGTGAATTTTTGGTGTCATTACTAAAGAATCCTTTGTCTTCCAGTCTGTCTTCTGACACTTTTGTTTATATAAATCATAGGAATGAGGTTTTTTTCCGTAATATCTTACCTAAAGACATAACAATACAGTTAGAGCATAAATGACAAGAATGCTAGAAAATGTAACTAATACTATTAAATTTTTATTACCTTCATCTTCAAGAGGATTAAAAGACCGTTCATTCTGTAAGAGAACCTGTTTCAGTTCTTCTAATTCAGCATGCTCTTTGGCATACATTCTCTTCAAGTTTTCTACATGCTGAATCATCACTTCAACTGCTTTACTAACCCGGCTTTCCTAGTAAAAGAAGAGCAAATTTACATTGAAAATATTTTTTTTCAAACACACAGTTACGAGGTGGAGATTAAATGAATGCATTTACCTTCATTCCATCCCTAAGTCCAACTAAAATGTCAATATTTTTTAAGAAGAGATGAATCTACATGGTCAAAGAGGATATAATAGCAGTAACATTTTAGAGGCTGGAAGTAAAAGATTAAAGACCTGGGAAAGCTGGACCCTAAAATGGGCCCTAAGAAAAGCCTAGAAGCTACCTAGGTTGCACCACAGAAAGCCTCAAAGGCTGAAGAATGAGTGGCACCTCTGGAAGAATGGCTAAAGGTGGGCATGTGAACGTGAAGAAAGGCTCAAAGTTTGTACAGACATGATAGAGCCACAGACCCTCCCCTCTGGGCAGCACAGCACCTTCCCCAAGACCACCAGGATGAATATCTAGAGAGGTGAACAGAGATTCTGCTCATTGGGATATTACAGATTATAAGCAAAAGTCTGTGTACACATAGAGTTCTGAGATCTCTCAGCCTTACTCTTTCCAGGTCCTAAACACTGGCAGCCAGTGTTCCACCCTCAGGCAGGCAGCAGCTGGAAGATTTTTCTCTGAGGAATCCAATATCCCAAGGTGAGAGTTCTATAAGTACATTGGGTATACCCCAATGAAGCATCATAGTTTGTCAACAAGAATTTTACCCCGCTCAACACCGAGCTTCTAATCAGCTCCATGGTGGGGCACCAGAGGTGAGAGGAGAGCATCCAGCAGGTGCCAGGAAAGTCAAAATACACAACAGAGTACTCTGGTAGAACTGGTCTGCAGGAAACAAAGCTTCACAGAAACCATCAATATCTTCAGAAAACTGAGAATGATTATTACATCCATAGAATAAGAACAAGAACAAGATATTTAAAAAGAACATTCAGGACATTAAAGAGTTTCTGGAAATTAAAAATATGACCAAAATAAAAGTTTCAAGATAAAGTTGAAGAAATCTTCCTAAAACTAGAGCAAAAAGACCAAGAGGTAGTTTAGAAAGGATAGTTCAGGGGATCCAACAACCAAAGAATAGGGAGGAATTCAAGACAGTACAGGTGGGAAAATTCTACAGAATGTGGAAAAGGAAATTAAGAAAAATTTCCCATGAATAGAACTTGCTAGCTTGAAAATAATCCTTCAGGGCCTAAAACAGTGGATAAGAATAAACTCATACCAAGGGACCAGTGAGGAAAAGAGGGATTCTTAGAAAATAAAGGTTCAAGGATTCAGGGAATGATAGCAACACTAAAAAGACCTAAAAAATGCAACAACATGAATAAAATGTTAGAAAAATTTATCTCTTGCCTAAAATCTTTTACTTCAGCCATCCAGCCAAACCACTGAAGACATTTTCAATCATAACATCTCACACAAAGTTTACCTCCCTCCCAAGTGAAAAAAGAACCAGCAAGAGGGAGACAATCCAGAAAACAGGGATCAACTCAATTAGAGAAATCCTCATTTAAAAGTTCACAAGACTTTTGTGGCAAGCCTAAAGTGTAACCTTCCAGACTGTATCAGGTCAAAACCCCAGAAGAATGTTTTGAAGGAGAAATTGGTAGCGCATTTGATGCGCTTATGTATACTGAGAAACTTGGACTCTCTAGAAGAGTTTGAGAACCACTTAGAAATAGAAAAGCAATCATAGCAAAGAAAAATGATTAAGTCCAGGAAGAACATGAATTTCTGCAGAGAAGCAAAAGTTATCTTAATAGACTACTGGGAACCGAATTTACACAGTCTTGTAATAATGTTTACATAAATATCGTTTGTTCAGTAACTTAACTCTCTTCAATTTTTTATAGCTTTAGTTTCAAACATGCAAAAAGTAGGCAATCAGCCCCTACCTATCCAGCTTTAAGAATCATCAATATTTTGCCATAAAATTTTTAACTCTTTCCCATTAAAGTTTGTTTTTGTTTGTTTTTTGAGGGACTGGAGCAGTGGTTCAGTGGTATCACACTTGCCTGGCATACATGAGAACCCAGGTTCAAACCCCAGCACCATATACACAACTAAGAGTGGGAGCAATGAAAATCAGATAAAAAACTAAATAAACCTGGTCTCTGTCTCTCCTTTTCCCTCTCCCTCTCTTAAAAAAAAAAAAAGTTTGAAATAAAAGTGATATCATGTTTCAAGTGCATCCATAAGGATCTAAAAATAAAAAAAGGAATTCATGGCCTTAATGAACCACAATGTTATGATCACATTTAACAAAGGTAAAACACCTTAATACCATGTAATAAATGCTGATGTACATTCACAATATAAAATTAAACCATCTTAAAGTGAAGAATTCAGTGACATTTAGTACATTCTCAGTTTTGTGTGATTATCACTTCTGTCTAGTTCCCCAAATAAAACCCCATACATGTGAAGCAGTTACTCTCCATTGTCCCCTGGCAACCACCAGTCTGTTCTCAGACTCCATGGATTTGCCTTTTCTTGATACCTCATATGAATGGAATCATACAATATGTGATCTTTATGTCCAGCCTCTTTCATTTAGCATGTTTTTCAGGATCATCTGCATCATACCATGTGTTGGAATGCATTCCTTGTAATGGTTAAATAATACTGTTTGGTATGTATCACAATTTGTCTATTAATCCATTGATGGGCATTCCACATGTTCATTGTGACAGATTTATATACAAACATTGGTTTAAGCACCTACTTCCACTTCTTTTAGTTATATACCTAAGAGTAGAATTGCTGGGTAATTTAGAAATTCTGTGACTTTTTGGAGAACTGCCAAACTTCCACAGTGGCTGGACCATTTTGCATTTCTCCCAGCAACATATAATATTTGCTATTTCTCTGTCCTCATGAACATTATTTTTTTTCTTGCAGTGCTGGCAATGAAACCAACCCAGAGCCTCACATATGTGAGGCAAATGCTCTACCACTGAGCCATACCATTCTAATATGTAGGAATGGTATCTCACTGTGGTTTTGATTTTCATGTCTCTGAGGATTAAGAATGTTAAGCATACTTTCCTGTTTTGCTGGCCATTTGGGTATCATCATCTTTTTTTTTTTTTTTTTTAAAGAAAGAGGGGACAGTGAGAGAAAGAAGTAATTTTTATTTAGTTTTTCATGTGACTTTCGTTCCTCAGAAACTTCATTGTGTACATGGTGCTGGGGTTTAGAACTTGCGTACTTGCGCGTAGTAGGCAAGCACCATAACCACTGAGCCACTGCTCCAGCCCTGTGTATCTTCTTTGAAAGAAGGTCTATTCAAGTCTTTTGCTCACTTTTTAACTGAATTACTTATCTTTCTGTTAAGTTGCAAGAATTCTTTATACATTTTTGGATACCATCCCCTTATCAGATACATGATTTGCAAATATATTCTCCCATTCTGAGGTTGTCTTTTCGTTTTATCAAGTCCTTTGATGCACATGTTTTTAATTTTGATGAAGTCCATTTAATCTACTTTTGTTGTTTTTGATCACTCATTTAACAAATTTTAACTGCCTGATATGCATTAGGTACATTTTAGGCATGAGGGATATTGCAATAAACCAAAGATATTAGTGGAAGGAAAGAGACAATAAACAAGATGACAGTAAAATATAAAGTATGTTAGAAAGTAATAAGAAAAACCAAATAGGGAGGAAAAGCTCTGGGGCAGAGAGAGGTTGAAATTTCACATAAAATGCCATGGCAGTCAGGGTAGGCTGTTGTATGAAGGTGGTATTTGACGGCTGATATGTGCAAGTACCAGGAGGAAGAGAAGAGGTAGAACTAGGCGCCTGAGATGGTGGTGTGCGGCATGTCTGATGAAGGGCAAGGAAACAGTGTGGGTTTTGTGCAATAATACAGTCACAGGAGAAAATTCAAGAAGTCAGAGGTCAAAGGAATCCTGTAGATCCTTTTATTTTAACACTGATTTTTTACTCTGAGTAAAATGAGGAGTCACTGGAGAACTTTGAATCAAAAAGTAAAGCAACCACGTAGGATTACTCTGACTGATTTGTAAAAAATAAACTGCGCTGGGAGGAGAGGCTGGGATGTACTAGAACCAAGAAGACCATTTATGAGGTAATGTGTTAGTCTAGAAGAAAGAAATGGTGGCTTAGACAAAGGTGGTTGTCTTGAGGGGAAAATAAGTGACTGAATTCTACATATATTCTGAGAGTGGAGCCAAAGCGGTTTTTTTATAGGATTGGATGTACAGTAAGAGAGAAAAGGGCTGAGAATTACCCTCCAAGGGGAGTTTTGTCCTGTGCAATGGGAAGGATAGAGTTGCCCATGTCTGAGGCAAAGAGATGATAGCTGGGGCATGTTTGGGAGGAATTAAATACCAGAGTTTTGGATATGTTGAGTGTGAGTTGTTTGTCAAACATCCAAATGGCCATATTGAGTCATAATAGTGTATTCTAGTCTGGAACTCAGGAAGGAGTTTAGGCAAGCATGAATTTGGGAGTCATCAGCTGGCTGCCTGGATCAAATGGGAATGCAGTGCAGACAGAGATCAGAGTGAGAGTGGAGTCTTACAGTTCTTCAGCATCAGGGGCCTGGGAGAAGGGGTGGAACCACAAACCAGCCCAGAAAAGAGTGTCCCATGATGTAAAGAATAAAGTCAGGGGAATGTGGTACCTGAAGCTGTGAGGAGGGGCTCTCCACAGAAAGGAGAGGAGTGTAGATAGCTTAAGGAAGCTGAAGTCTAGGGAACTGAATTCAGTAATGTGCAGGTCTTTGAAGAACCAGCTTGATGGAGGTATTAAGTTGACTGCAGTAGGTTTACAAGAGAATGGGAGGTGAAGTGGGACACAATGAGTATCGTTCCTTGGAAGAGATCGTTATGAGTAGGAGCAGAGAAACAGTGTGGTAGTCAAGGACGACAGGAGCAAAGGTCTTTTGGCTTCTATTTAGTTTGTTTTTCCTCTATATTTAAACAATTTTATATACTTATTTTTGTGGCACTGGGACTGGAACTCAGACCTTACATATGCTAAGCAAGCACTTTACTACTGAGATAAACCCCAGCCCCTCTCCATCTTAAAAATAACATATTTGTGGGCTGAGGGGGATGATTTGATAGGGAAAAATTGGAGATGGAGGCTATATGGGAGAACTGAGGCCCATGTACCCAAGTATTTAGAGGGGATGGGATCCTGGATGTAGGATCAGAGACAACTCGTCTTTAGTAACAGGAGAGAAAGCAGCATACACGGGCTCAGATGCTGTGGTTTGAGGGTCTGCAGCAGTTCCTTCCTACTGTCTCAGTCTTCTCAGTGAGGTAGGAAGCAAAGTCATTATTTCACAGGGAAGGCATGGTGGTGTTTAGAGGACAAACAGGAAATTGAGAGGGAGGATGAGGATGAGAAGCCCCAGGACCCATTTGAGGCTTGTGATGATAAAGTTCAAGGGCTTGGGCAGCACAGGGCTGTGCTGTTTTCTAGCCATGTAGTCATGCATGGGCAGGTGGAGAAGTGCTTTAAACAGGTTAGGTTTGTAAATGAGTAAAATAAGAAAGGAGAAGTGCTGAAGGTTCCTATAATGTAGTGACTGCTACATTTGACTGTGGAGTTTCACGCTCTTCAGGAAAGAAGAGGGGTCATAACAGATGGCGGAATGGGCAAAAGGTGTGAAGGGGCAGAGATTGACAAAGAACTACATGTTCATCTTCACACTGGGAAAGCAACAGATAATAGCTAAAACTGAAATCCCTATCCAGATGTGGTAGTGCATGCCTGTAATTCCAGAGAGTTGGGAGGCCGAGGCAGGACAATTGCAAGTTTGAGGCTGGCCTCAAAATAAATAAAAAGGCCTACGAATATAGCTCAGTGGTAGAGAGTGGCAGAGTGCCCCTGGTTTCAATCCTCAATACCACAAGAAAAAAGAAAATGAAATCATTAAGTGGCAGCATAAACATGATGTTTAGAAATATGCACATAAATATAAAAATGGAAAAAAATTTAAAATTGTTTCTCTAAAGCACAGGAAATTGGATAATAAGGTCTATAGAGTTTTCACTTTTTTAAAACTATGTGCATGCAAACATCAATAAAATTATTATTCTCTAGTGAAGGGGTAAAAAGTAATTAAGACATAAAGGGAAATCAAATGATCAAACTAAAACTGCCAACAAAATTAAATATTGCCTTCTTAAGAAAATATATTTAAATATTTGTTTAATATATATTTTAAGGTCTCTTCAGATTTGCCCACAAAGAAATTTTGAAACAAGGAAGCATACAAAAATGTATGCATCAGGACATTTATTGCAGCATTGTTTATAACAGTAAAATATTAAGAATATCCTAAAATGATTTAATATCAGGAATTGGTTAAATGAGTTATATGTATTTAACCAACAGAAAGCCATAAAATGGTGATAGATGTGTATACATTTATATCACATGGAAAATTTTTTATGATATACTTTGAACAAAAAAGAAACAGATTACAACATTGTATGGAAGGAGATTATAAGCCAGAGTCTATAAGACTATATCATTAAATTTTTATAATGATGATTTCTACTTAACATTAGTATTGGAGAGTTTCCTTTATATTATTTGTATAGTCCTATTTTTCTATATTAAACATGTTTGTCTTATATAACAAATTATTCTTAAGAACTTATTCTAAGAAGTGTATAATCCATGGTTTCAGGGAAAATAAATTCTTTTGGTAATTTCACTATGGAAATAGAGATAAGTTACCTGGTTAATGGCTCCCAACATCTCAGCCCTACTGGCTACTCGAGTTGTACATTGGCCGAGGAGTGTTATACTCTTCTCCAACTTCTTAATGATTTTCTGGGCCTGGTTGTCTTCCTCACAAAGAGGTGTTAAAGACTGCATAGAAAGCAAAGTTTGATTAAAAGATATCCAACATAAGCATTCAGCAAGAGATTCCAATACTGAGTTACAGTCTAACAATCTCTATCTTGGTGGAGAGGTAAAAAGAAACAGCAAAGACTAGTAATGAATGATTTCAAAATATTAATATCTTTGTTGGTAACAGGTAGAATACATAAATGCATGCTCACAAAATTTTTTTTTTTTTAAAGAGAGGACAGTGAGAGAGGGAGGGGGAGAGAGAGAGAGAGAGACAGACAGAGAATCAATTTCTATTGAGTTTTTCACATGGCTTTTGTTGCTCTGACAGTTATGTATGTGGAAGCTGGGGTTCGAACTCATGTACTTGCACATGCTGGGCAAGTGCCGTAACCACTCCAACCCTTCACAAAATCTTTTAGATCTATTTTTGATACATTCTTTTTATACTTCCTAAATGGGCCACTCCCTTCTTTTCATTCATCTCTTTCTTTTAGGTTAATAGGCTGAGATATCATTAATTGGTAATAGTAAAGAGATTATGCTTAGAAATGAGCTGAATGTATCGTATGCCAAGTATAGGGTAAAATTTTGAGAAAAGTATCAAAACAAAAGTCAGAACTGGCTTTGACTACTTCACTTGCCCTCCTATTGATAACGTGGGATTGGGCTGGCTAGGCAGGTATGTCTTTATTGTTTCATGAATTCATTCCCTTGAAACCTGTGACCTTATTCTAAAATGATGTCCTTCCTTATGAAAGACCATACTTTTTACTAAGGTAAAGATAGAATTAAAAGAACAGCAGATTTAGAAGCAAACAATCCACCAGCTAGTCATTATCAGCAAGTTTCTATAATGTGTACCAATCCAAAACACCATGAATTATAGGAGGCATCATTCATTATTTTGTGTATCATTAAGAAAAAGTATTGGCAGTAAAACTATGAGGCACCACTAGCTATAAGATACATAATTCTGGAAATGATAAAATGTCAATCTTTTTGATTTTCCATTTCCTCATCTGTTGGATAAACTCTGATATCTCCTATCCAACAATTCAGCAATATGAAAAGTAGTAGATGGCCATTTTTCACATAGTAGGTGCTCAATGAATGGCAGTCACATTTGAAACAGATATGTCTAAGTTTCAGCCAGAGAGAGTTGTTAACCAACTAAAATGACAATTGTCAGACATGTAGTTTAAATTATCACCTGCAGAGGCTATGGCTTAGTGGTAGAGCATGTGCTTATAGCATGTATGAAGGTCCCAAGTTCCACCCCCAACACCACATACACACACAAAAGTAATAAGTAAACAAAATTATTTGTCTTCCACTAGAAAGGGAAGAGCAGATATTAGTCGTAAGTAAAACAGATGTGGTTAACCAAGATTGAATCATGAAGAAACAAAGAATCTTAATAAACACATAACTAGTACAGAGACTGGATGAGTAATCAAAAACATACCAACAAAGGAAAGTTCAGGACCAAATGGCTTCACTGGGGAATTCTACCAAACATTAATAAAAGAAATAATGTGGGGCTGGAGTGGTGGCTCAGCGGTTACGGCGCTTGCCCAGGATGCGCAAGTACATGGGTTCAAACCCCAGCACCCATGTATACCACTAGTGTCAGAGCAACAAAAGCCATGTGAAAAACTCAATAAAAATTGATTCTCTCTCCCTCTCTCTCACACTGTCATTCTCTCTCTTTAAAAACGAAAGAAAGAATGTCAAATATTTTTTAAAAACTCTTTCAAACAATTGAACAAGGAGGAATCTATGAGGCTCCCATTACCTTGATACAAAAGCTGGTCAAAAACATTACAAAAAAAGAAACTTCATTTCAATAACTTTGATGAATATTAATGCAAAAATCTGTAACAAAACACTCGCAAATGGAATTCAAAAGCATCCTAAAAGGTTTACACACCATGATGAAGTGGGATTTATTCCTGGAACGCAAGGATGTTTCAATATATAAACATCAGTTGATGTAATATACCACATGAACAGAAAGGAGGACAAAAAACATGCTTTTTCAACTGATATAGAAAAAACATTGGACAAGATGCAACACTCTTTCATGATTTAAAGAAAACAAATCAAAAACCTCAACGCAACAAGGAGATGACTCCCTAGGATACTTGGAGGCGTAAGAAGGGGGACAGGGGGAGGGTGTAGGAAGAACTCCTAGGAGACTGGAAAATGGGAATATGGGGGAATCATCTCAGAAGGAGATCTCTGTCCTCCACAAGATATCCATTTAACTCAGGAGTTCTTCTGGGGGAAACAGCAACAGGGGGAACCCAAGCTGGTCATCCATGATATGGCATTAGCCCTGGATAACTAAGTATATATACAATGGTTCTTGAATGTTTGATAGTGTTTCCCCCTCAATTGTATCTCTATATCCATCTAATAAAAAAATAGGAAATTACTTCAAAATAATATAAGACATAAATGAAAAATCCACAGTGAACACCATACCCAGTGGTAAAAGACAAAGCTTCTTCTCTAAGATCAGGAATAAGGCCAGGATTCTCACACTCATCACTTCTGTTCAAAATATTTTAACACTACTACTACAACCAGAACAATTAGGCAAGAAAAGGATAAAAAAGGAACCAAATTAGAAAGGAAGAAGTAAAAACATTCCTATTCACATATGAAAAGATCTTATGTGTAGAAAACACTAATGATTCCACAAAAACTGTTAGAATAAACAAATTCAGGAAAATTGAAGGATGCAAAATTAATCAAAAAATAATTTATATTACTATATAATTTCTAAGAAAGAAATTAAGAAAATTTCATTTACAATAGCATAATGAAGGATATAATATTTAGGAATAACCTAACCAAGGAGGTAGAAATCTTGTTTTATATATTAAAACTATACAACATCGCTGAAAAAGAGACACAAATAAATGGAAATGCACGCAGTGTTCATAGATCAGTAGATCTAATTTGGAACATCCATACTACCCAAAGCAATCTACAGATTCAAGATACTCTCAATTAAAATCCCAATGGCATTATTGTTTTCAGAAATAGTAAAATGTGGGCCTGGGAGTGTGTCTCCATGGTGGAACATGTGCTTAACTTCAGTGAGACCCTGGATGCGGTCTTTCAACAACAACAAAAAAAAGCAGACATAAAACTAATGAAATAGAAGAGAGAGCCCAGAAATAAACTTATGTATATGTGGTCAAATGATCTTTGAGAATGTACTAAGAATGCACAATGGGGAAAGTCTCTTCAACAAATCAGGTTAAGAAAAGTGTATGTGTGTGTATATATATATCTATATATATCTATATATATACACACATACACATATATACACATACACACATATATACATATTTATGTACATGTATATATACATGTATGTATGCAAAAGTATGAAATTGGAACCTTATACCATATATAAAAATTAATTCAAATTGGATTAAAGACTTAAAAGAAAGAACCAAGTTAGAAAACTCCTGGAAAAAAACACAGAGGGAACGCTTATGGCATTGAATCTGGCAATGATTTCTTGAATGGGACACCAAAAGAACAGAAAAAGAGGAAAATAGACAAATGGGACTATGTCAAAAGCTTTTGTTCAAAGGACCCAATTAGTAGAGTGAAAAGTCAACTTCATGGGAAAAATATTTTCAATTCATAACTATAAAGGAATTAATATCCAAAACATATGAAGAACTCCAAATAAACTTGATTTAATAATGGAAAGAGGTTATAAGAACCAGGACACATGAGACATAGCATTTTATCTACAACTCCTGTTTGCTTTACTCAAGATGTAGTTTCAAACTTCAGTCACCTTCTTCAGCTTCAATTCAGATTTCTCTTCAGCATTTTTGAGCCATTTTACAAACTTTTTCATTTGCTCAAGGAAGACACTTTTCTCCTTTGCAACACGTCCATCTTTACACTACTTCAGAATGGGCCTACCTCCCTATATCAAGCATGATATAAGGGCTTTCAGGGCAATTTGTAGTTTAACTGTTTCTATGGTAACTGGAAATGTTGGATTTAATTTCTAGAACCATGTTTTCAATAGCTTACAGGAGCTATAGATTTGAATCTAACATTGCTTTAGTCTTTTCCGCTACCTTCTATCTCTTATATTTTCTCTTATATTTTCTTAAATGTAATTTAAGGCCTTCTACAATGAACAGTTCACTTTATTCCCTGGGTTTTCTATATATAAACAGCTTTTAAGATATGATTTGGTTAAAAATAATTTGTTATAAAAATTGTTTGCAAATTAAACTGTAAAAGTATCCATAATATCAAAAGGAAAAGGTTTGTGTGATAATTTGGTATGCCTAAAGCCCTGCTCATCAATGAAAGTATCTCACCCAGTAATTGAATTCCTTCACATGAATCTTGAGTATATGGACCATTGCTTGCATGTTAACATTTACTTGTATCTTTAAATCCAAATGTCCTTAAGTTCAATTGTTTGCTTTCTGATTTTTCTTCACTAGTGAAGCTATGGAGAACAAACTTGAGAAGACTGAGGGATCATATATGTCTCAGAGGTGGTGGGAAGAAGAAAGCTGAGCTTCGTCCCATTGAGAAACTTTTGCATTCAGTTTGAATCTTTCTGGGCCAAACAAATGAGTACTCTTTGTACAGCCATGTTCAGATGTACCGTAGAAGTGTTATGGTTAAAATATTTTATGCTCAGAATACACTTAAACTGATATGAAAGGGCTTCTGAAGAAGTGAGAGTAAAGGAAATGGCTGATGTAGGTGACCCTGTAAAATTGTTGAAAATGTTAAGGGTCAACATGTCCTAATTGGGGATCTAAATTTAATATTTCCTATTGGCTTAGAGTATTTGTTGCAAAGAATGAACTACAATAATTATATATTCCTACTTACTGGACTGGCTTCATTCTCTTATTATATTCAGTAATGACTCAAATATCTGGCTGTTAACAAACCCTGGTTGCCTATTTGTAATTGCCATGAGCCAAATACTTCTTCTGTAAGATTAATACATTTATTTTAATGGCTGTCTTTAATTAATTTTCATCTTTTTCTTTTCTTGCTGCTACCCATCTGTTTATGTAGTCATTAGGGGGGAAATATGGCAACTTTTTTGGTGGCAAGGCATTGTGTTAAAAGTGAACATTTTAAAAGTTATTTTTAACTGAAAGAAATTGCCTGGAACAATGCCACCAGAGACTGAAAGGAAATTACCCGTTTTGAAGGTGCCATTCTTATTAGCCAAGAAGTTGGTTTTTAAAAGTTCATCTTGAGGTAATAATGTGTAATATAATTTGAAATAAAGGTATAGTAACCTTAAGAAGAGTATTTGGCAGATAACGTTGTGAATGGAGTTATTTGTTAAAAGAACAATTTTGATAAAGTTATCTTGTGCAGGCAAATGTATTCACTAGATTTCTAAGTAGTGATCTACTTTTACTTTTTAATTTGTAGTCCTCAAAAGACTTTAAAAAAAAATAAAGGCCATCCTTAAAAAAAAATGGATAGAAGACTGGAATAGACCTTTTTAAAATAAATACATCCAAATGGCCAACAAGCCATATGAAAAGATGCCCAATATCATTAATCATCAGAGAAATGCAAATCAAAATCACAAAAATACCACCTTGCACCCACGAGGACAGTTATTACAAAATCAGAAAATGACAAGTGTTGGTGAAGTCTCGGACAAATGGAGCCCTTATATACTGTTGGTGGCAAAGTAAAAAGCAGTAGTCACTATAGAAACATGATGGGGGGTTCTCAAGATTAATAATAGGATTACTATATGATCTAGCCAATTCTACTCTGGGCATATACTCAAGAACTGAAAGCAGAGTCTTACAGAGATATTTAAACACCAATATTCATAGCAGCACTGTTTGTAAAAGTCAAGAGGTGCAAACAATCCAAATGTCCAAAAGTGGATAGCAAAATATTGCATACACATAAGATGGAATAGTATTCAGCTTTCAGAAGGAAGGAAACACTGTCACATGCTACAACACCAATAAACCTTGAAGACTGATCATGCTAAGTGAAATAAGCCAGTTTGACAAACATGAGTTCATTTATATTAGATATCTAACAAATTCATAGAAATAAGAAAAGTGCTTACAAGGGGCCAAGTTAAGGAGAACAATGGGAGTCACTGGGTATAGGGTGTCAGTTTTGAAAGCCGTAAAGGTTCTGGAGATTTGTTTTGCAACAACTTAAATATATTCAACACTACTGAACTATACTGTTAAAATTAAGGTAGTAAATTTCATGTTACATAGTTTTATCACAAAAAAATCTAAAAATACAATTTCCTAATTTTTCTTTTCTTTACCCAAGATGAGGCTCCTTAATTTCCAGAACTAAATTTGCAGAGGCTGCATGAGATGGAAGGATAATAGTTGTATCTTTCCTCATACTCTGGTTCTTCTCAGTCTTTTACAGGGGCTTGAGTCTGATGAGACTCGGTCGACATTTTTTTCTTCAATTAATCATACATGAAGTTGAAAACTGATACTATCTCCTATTCTCAGTTTTCTGCATGATTACTCTTCTGCCTGAAATCTATTTGAAAATCCAGAGAGAAGGAAGATGACTCATATGACCTACTTTAAAAGATTTTTTGATACTCTCTCTTAATGAACCTTTCATTTTGGACTGAATTCTATTTATCCACATTTTGGTTAGGCAGGGCTTAGCATATGGTATAATTTTAGCCATCTGAATGAACTAATGAAAACATTAAAGTACACACAACTCTATAGCTCCCAAAAGTTCTGCTTCTTACCTCCAAGAGCTTTAAACAATTAGTGATTTCTTTCTTCAAATTGTCTTCGGCCAAGTCACGGGATCGCTCTTCAAGCTTCACTCTCTTCTCTAACGTAAACCAGTCACACTTAAATCCCAAAGATAACCTGAGAAATTCTGCCTGTTGCCAAAATAACATGAGAGCAAGGAGAAAAAGTTTCATGTGGTCAAGCATTTCAATTTAACAGTGTTATACTGAGACATTTCTTTCTCCTCCCAGCAACAGAACACTGGCATACCCAGGATGTACCTGAGCTGAGTCACTGCCAGGCCAAAAGACACCAAATATACCAGAGTACGTGCAAAAGCACAAAGCCAATGTAGCAGGTAAGTCTGAAACGCTTAAAAAAAAAAAAAAAGGAAAAAATGGCCTAAAACTCACCTCCACCTCCTTCTCATTAGCAGATGTGCTGTAAGATAAGACAAACGATTTACTCATAATATAATCCAACAGAAAAATAAAACATGATGAATTACAATGTGAAGAAGAGCTTACTTGTCACTTTGTCTGAAGTTAACTGATTTCATGGGGGTTGCTGGAAGAGGGGAAGCACCAGTTTCTATCAAACAGTAAAATATTCTTTGGTTAAAATGGCTCAACACCTGAAAGCATATTTTTAATCAAATACTCTTATGTCCTGTCCTTACAAAATGAAGACATTTCATTTAAATATGTGTGAGAGACAGCCAGCTAATGTGCTTAAGTTATAAGATAACGTCATGCTATGCCATTGGGACCGTGGCATCAGCAGCATTAACTCACATCTTCAACAGTCTTTGAATCCTGAGGATGTATTGGAGGCAAGAAATGGACTGATTTGTGCTCTTTACATTTGAGTATTTGTTGTATTTGCTGCCATGACTACACATATACTCTCTGGTGTCCTGGTCCTTCCTTGAATCAAGACTAACAGCAGCACCAGCAGGAGTAGCAGTTGTAGTAACAGCCGTAGTAATACTGGTGACAACAGCGACAATAAACGTGGCATCAAACGCGAGTTTACTATATGCCTGTCCAGAACGAAGCTCTTTACATATATTAGGATTTTCTTTATGACATCTGTGCAGGGGACAATACATTTAATAAGAGCACTGAATTTAAAACCAATAGCACTTGATTTAAATCTAAGCCTTTGACTCTTACAGATACGTGATCATGAATAACACACGACCTTATTAGGCCATCTACAAGATCCGACCATTATTTTGATAAAATAGCTAACTTTTATGAGAACTACTATGCCAGGGCCTTTTCTATGTGCTCCATTACATATCAGTTCATTCAGTCCTCACAGCAAGACTTCTGTGGTAGATACTGTTGCTTTCTACGTTTCACAGGCTAGGAAATGCACCCGCCTCACCTCATATTCACAGGACTAATTGAAACTCCGCACAAAGAATTCAGCCTGGGTCTCGGCATATGGCATAATTCTCTACAAAGTGTACTTTATACATCATTTCCATTTTGTAGATGAGAAACTGAGACTCAAAATCAAACTAACCAATATCACATAGATGGTCAGAGATGGACCCAAACTAGAGTCTATGTGACTGATAGCCTGAACCCTATCCACTATTCAATCCTAACGAAGGGAGGGAAGCGTATCAGGTCTTACTTTAAAAATACTAGCTTATTAGCTGGGCACTGTAATCCCAGCAGTCGGGAGGCTGAGGCAGGAGGATCTTAAGTTCAAAGCCAGCCTCTGCAACTTAGCAAGGCCCTAAGCAACTTAGGGAGACCCTGCCTCAAAATAAAATAAAAAAGGGATGTGGCTCAATGGTTAAGTGTGGGTTCAATCCCTGATATCAAAAAAAAACTAAATTATTTACTTTTAGATGTGATACTGAAAAAAGCTAAAGCAGAAAATTACTACCAATATTGACCTGCTTGTTAGCTCACAACAGAACACAAGCCTTTTGGGATTGAAGTCAATGCAGCATCAAAATGGCTTTTTAACAATGATACAAATGGAATCATGATCAGGTCCTATTGGCTGACCTTATCCAGGGACGCAGAATGTATGGGTGGCACATCTTTACACAGAAAGAGTACACCTAGAAACACAGCCACAGAGAACAAAAGTACACGAGAGCGTTGATAGAAAACTTTCCTTACCTCCTGCCGCATAATCTTTTCTGTGCTCTTCTATCGTTTTGGGTTCCTCTTTGGCTTCCTAAAATCATAAGAAAATTTTATGGCTGTGCATAAGGTGGAAATCTTTCATAACCAATCGTTTCCCCACTTCCTGTCCTCTCCTAACCCTGTGCTGCAGTGCTTAGGGAACTGTAACAAGGGTTAAGGAAAAACAAAAACAAGACTAGCTCTAAGGGGAGTTCCGATCGAGCTGAGGCAAAAAAGAACACAAACGTGAAAAGCTGTGAACACGACTCGCAAGGCAAACCTGGATTTGTTGCCAAATAAATGAGGCTTACGTCAATAAGCGTTCTGAGTAGGAAGGAGGGAGAGCAACATGGAAGTTCTCTGCAGACCAGAAGTACGACCGCAGAGAATGGAGAGGGAGGACTGGATGAATGGAGAGGTAAAGTAGGGGTGATTTAGGGCCATCTAATGTGGCATCCTATGTGAGTTTTGGGGAGAAATTGTGGCAAAGATAGCTATTACAATCATGCTGTGTAAAGCTTTAATTATGCATGAGTATATTTTAAGGTAATTGTCCCCCACTGTTCTATATATGATAAATGTGCCTGTATACAAGGGTTGCCATGACAACATGGTGGTCCTGTACTGCCTGGGAAAATCTCATGGAAGAACTTAGGTATGCAAGCATTTTTATGGTATTATTAAACATTATCAGAAGAGCAGAAAAATCTCAAAAATCAAAGAAAGTCTCCATTAAAAATTAAGTCTAAGAAGATTAATTTCCTTGGTAGAGTCATTGATACCATGTCGTATAAATTTTTAGACAACTGAAATGAAGGTTTCAATACAATATAATGAATGTTAATAACAGGTTAAGTGCTGGCTTGTTCTCATCAACCAACATGTGACTACTTCTAAGTTTTTCAAGTCCTCCTCAAGTCCACGACCTTTACCCAGCCACAGCGCTCCCTCTGTCCTTAACAGCCATACTCTGGGACAGCCTGTCCTTGGCTGTACCCAGTCCAACTTCCACTCATGATCAAACCCACTACCTAGCCCACACACAACACTCCAGGGAAACTGTTTTCAGTGACATCCCTAGTGCAAAACCCAACAATCATCTCCACTCTTCATCTTACCTGACTTCACTGTTGCATCTAAAACGACCTACAAATCCCTCCTTCTTGTAGTGTTTTTCCCCTGGATTTCCCTCTCCGGAGGATCTTCCATTCCAGTCTCTTCACCCCCATCGTCTCAGTGCTCCCTGACTGCCTGCCCGCCTGCCCAAGACCTTGGGAAATCTCATCCTCATATTGTGAGGTCCTTTGCTGATAACTTACAAACATGCATGTGCTCAAAACAGTCACCTGAGATTATGAATATGGGTACACAATTATGTATCAAATCTCCTTACAGACTATGAATGTTGCACATCAACCTGAAACTTTTCTCAAACCGATCCGATTTACCTCACAAATTGTTTTTTCTCCCGCCCTCCTCTAACCTTATTCTAATTCATTCTTGTAGGTTAATCCACAAACATGGGTGCCTTTTCCACTATCTACTGTGAATTCTATCCCCTAAGTATATCTCTAATCAATCTCCTTTTCTCCATCCTCAAACTACCTCCATCTCTTATCTGATTTATTACAACAGCATCCAAGCCAGTTACACTACCTCAATTGCTACATTTTTCTATTCACTATTTCTTAAAGTTTATTTATGTCTTTTTTTTCTTTTTTCTTTTGAGATAAGAATTTTTTCCATAGAAGATTCTACTACAGAAAACTAAAGCAGCTGAATTTCCCTCTGCTTATTTTTACAAAGTGGGATTATTTTCAGCATATGTGTTAGCCAGCTCTACACCCTATGTATACTTCACACCAAAGGATAATTCCAAATCACACACCCAATTGTTCTGCTTCCTGGAGACTGGAAGACTGTAACATTTTAATCTGCCTTATTACTCATATCACCCATGCCACAGCCTTCTCTTGCCTTGAAATTACTTTACAAGGGTCTTTGCTTCTTGTAACCAAATGGACCTAACTACAATAATGCTTATATACTGAAGGGAAGGCAAAGATAAAACACACACACACACACACACAAAAATAACTAAGACCCTTGAAGTATCATGAAATTGGATTCACAGTCTGTAAGTTACTCTTCAATAATTACTAATTCACACAAATGCAAACAAGTCTTATTTTTCACAAAAGGAATTTAACTTTATTCAATGACCATTTGTAGCTACCTTTCTAATGCATATTGAGTTTTTCCATGCATTTCAATACTGCTTACATGTTAACCTTCTCCACAACACCTTTTCTGGCCTTCCACCCCAAAGAATTTTTCTTTCATCACTAATTACACTCAATTAATAATGTGTTTCTACACCTGATTAGACTATACCTCTTAAGAACATATCTGTTAAGATAGATAGCACTGTTTTATTCAACTTTCTTAGTGCATTCATTTATTTAAAAGGTTCTCTATTGAGAGATATTTAACTTGTTTCCAACAGACCTTCGATAAATCAATGAATAGGTGAATGAGTGAATGGGTGAATACTCAATATGGAGGGAGGAAGTCTTAGCTTTGAATGTGTTATATGACCTTGGACAAGCCACAAGGAAGCCGTGGCCTCAACTTTGTCTATAAAATATAATTGAATCCTATTAGCCTCAGAATATTTTCAAAGGATTAGATTAGAATACTTCTAAGAGTACTTTGCAAATTTTAAGAGACAGCTCAACCACTGCACTGTTGTTACTTTTACTGTGAACGTGTGCATATTTCCTTACCAGATTTGATACAGTTTTATCCTTATTCATAGTGTGTTGGCATGCAATGTTCTCAGGATCTGGAGTGGTGCCTATGAGAAAAAAGAAACACAGTAAACCATTGAAGGTTCAGGTAAAAGAGGAAAAAAGAGAGGGTAGCAATGTGGGCAGACCAAGAAAGACAAAGGCCTTAGCATGTGAGTCACATGTACACACAAGCGCACGAAGGCTCGTGACTCAGCCGGGGGCGCAGCAGTGGAGGCCTGCAAAGGAATCCAGCCAACCCATGAGACTGCTCAATCAAAAGGAAATCTCCATGGATGGTCTTCAAACAGTAGCCAGGTTTTCTTTAATCTTCTTTAGGCAAGCACTGCCTTGCTTGTTGAACCCATTACTGGCATAGTACTAGAAATTGGATGAAGGAAGGAAGGATGAACAAGTAGTAACTTCGCTTTTTATAGCTTGGCAAACAGGGTTTTTGAAATGGCATGTGCAAGGCTGATAACAGTGTGAAATCCTACTAACATATCTTTGTAACTATAATGCCATCAAAACAAAAGGTACACTTTTAAATTTAGGCCATGCCGTTTTGCGACTTCCACATATTTGTGTGTTGTTTGCACGTTATTGCTGTACGGAATTATTCTCTTCTTCACAAGATCCTTGGTCCTGCTTTTAGTTCAGTGCAGGCACAAAGGTCAGCAGCTGGACAGGGTTTCCTTTCTTTCTAAGAAAGATATTTAAAGTATGTGTTATATTGCAAAAATGCATATGAAAATAACAAAATGATCACCAGATTCCTTAGAGATACACATTTCCCCCACAGATGTTTTATTTTAGTTTTTCCTTAGACAGTAAGTTCATATGACCTGTAAATTTAAAAAAGTTTTACAGTGAAAAATGTCCCTTTCATCAATGTCTGCCAAAAACCCAGTTTTCTTCCCCATAGACAGTGTTATTAATTTTTATCTAGCCTCCAGAAATACTTTATACAGACATAAAAATTTTTTCCTGTTTTTTCAAATTTTATATACAATGAATAACATTCTGTACTTATCTGGCAATAAACAAGTCCTTTCATAGTATTATATTAAAAACTTTCACATGTTTTATACCTGCATATTAAAATTCCATTGCATACTCTATAGTATAGAGTTCTATTAACAGTTAACTTGTTGCCAAAATTTTATTACAATGCTGCAACAAAGAAGCTTATGCATGTCATTTTGTATGGGTGTACACAAATCTACAAGATAAATTCCTGGAAATTGCATTGTTGCATTAGGATATTGCATTTTGATACATATGACTTACATTTTGATAGACATTATAACCATATTTGTTACAAAAGTTTACATTTCCTGCATACAGCACTGTATGAGAATGCCTTCTTCCCTCACTACCTTACCAATACAGTATAATCAAATTTTGGCACCTTTGTCTATTTGAAAGATGAAAAATGGCATCTTGGTGTGGTTCTAATTAAAACATTTCCTTGCTGGATGTAAGGTGTATTTTTCGCTTAACCCATGGAACAGATCCCATTTCTGAAATTTTATGACTACTCTAACTTAGCACTTGTATCTCAAATTTAAATGTTGAGTTCAAACAGCAAAATGCATTTTTCTTGATTTTTTTTTCCCTTTTCTAGTAGGAGTTAGAGCCTATACCACCCTCGGGAATCAACTATAGCAAGTTCTCACTGAGGATGATTGAGAACCAACACTTTGTTTTCAGAGTAGGGAAGCTGGAAAGGATCTAAAATATCATCTGACTCCCTCGATGCCTGTGTGCACCACTGCTAATTGCTTCATCCTTTTAACCTGATAAACTAATTATAATTCTAAGCATTTCCTAAGTGATGTCACATCTCTACCACAGTTGAGACCCAGCAGTGTCCAATCAGTCTTTGTCAGAAAGAAATATTTTTTTTTAAGAGAGAAGGGAAGAGAGAGAGAAAGAGAAAGAAAAAATCAATTTTAGTTTTTCACGTGGCTTTTGGTGCTCTGACACTTAGTTGTGTACGTGGGTGCTGGCGTTATGAACCCGTGTACTCATGCATGCTGGGCAAGCACTGTAACTGACGAGCCATTGCTCTAGCCCAGAAAGAAATATTTAACCCTCAGTGCAATATATTGTTTTCTATCTACAAAATTGATTTTTAAAATTACCATATACTCATATGAAAGCTCTTGGACTTTTCTCCAGACTCACCTTCTGTCTTCAAAATTTCTTTGTAAGAACTGTTTTATATAAATTAGTATTAGATAATATGACTGAACTATGAAGAATAGTTACTTCACTAGCTTATAGGTTTGTCTCCTGTGTAGAATGGAAGCTACCCTTGAACCCTTCAACAACTTACCTTGGATCTCTGTCATGGACGAAGCTGATCTCCTTTCCTCCTCTTTCCCACAGAGTGATTTACAGTCAAGGCCACCAGAAGCCATATTCAAATTTTCTGATCCAGAATCTACCAATGGGAAGAAACTGACAGCATGACTCCTATGCAAACTGAGAATTTGCCTATGTCTTTCTCACTTGCACACAAGCCAGCAGGCCTCGGAACACCAGGCTCACAATTCTAATGCTCTCTTTTTAAAGTTTCCTCCAAGTCCACTCACCACTTGAAGTTACAGTACTCTCTGAGGAGGAAGTGTGTCCAGGAGAGGGTAGAGTGAGATATTCCCTAACGGTAGAGGAAATATTTTGAGTCAGGTTTAAAGAATTCTCTTTAAAAATGAACAGAATAAGCATACAAATTCACACACACAGCACCAAGAACAAACCTGGACTGTGGCAGGTCCTCAGAACGCAAGTGTTCAACACCATTCTCCTGGAAGAAGAAAACAAGGAGGCAAAATTCAATGACTCAACAGTTTTAGTTCAAAAAGCTTCTTGTAGGCAAACATTTTACACAATTTTTTTTTAAAGAAAGAGGGGACAGTGAGAGAGAGAGAAACAATTTTTATTTAGTGTTTCGTGTGATTTCCGTTCCTCCAAGACATTGTTGTGTATGTGGTGCTGGGGTTTGAACTCACATCCTTGTGCATGCCAGGCAAGTGCCGCAACCACTGAGCCACTGCTCCAGCCCCCATTTCACACAATTTTAAGTGAACCTATTTGCTCTGATTTTTGGAGAGGATATGGAAGGCATATTGATAAACACAATATTTTAATTTTTAAGCTGTACTTAAAAAGTTTTCCCCCAATTTTAAGTATATTTATGAGTCTGATAGTTAAAAAAAACCTGGCAAATTCTTGGGCAAAACAAACTCTAGACTCAAAGAGGAGATGGTTTATTTCATGAACTTGAGTTTTCTTTAAACAGAACATTCTACATGAGCATATAAAACATTTCTATTTATGGGACTATTACTCAATCTAAAACTTTTGAACAGGTGATAGAAATGGTTTCTCAGGTTTCTAGCTAGATAAATCATATATTTTAAGCTTAATCCATATCTCAAAGATCTGAGGGATTATATCTAAGACAACACCTATCACCTGGTGTTTACAAAGAGTTTCACAGAACTGTGGTCTCAGCCTGCTAGGACAAGTCTTTGAAAGTCTAATCTGAGCCTTTAAATTTCTCTAAAGAATTCCCAATTTGGGGGGAACTTTAAGACATTCAGTTTTGTTAGTATTCTTACTCTCTTTCAGAAAGACACATGGTGGCAATATACTTTCCTTTTTTATAGTGAGACAAGCTTATTTTCATTGCTATGCATTTAAAAGATTTTAATATTAAAAATGAGATCATTTGTGCATATTTGGAAACCTGCACAAATGATGCAGAATGGAAACACACACATTCCATCACCAAACACAGAGCTTCTTATTACCCACCACAGCCAATAATAGACTTCTACGGAGGTATGCTGCATAGTATTTCAACTCTACTCAAGAATATATTTATCATAGTCAGAGAAAGTAAAAGATTTAGCAAGAGCTTGCTGAATTTGTGATTGCCCAGGAATAAATAGTAGCACATTAAAGTTTACAAAAGCCCCTTTTCAATATCATTTTATCTAATTCCCCCCAAAACTATATGCAGCAAGTTTTTGCAAGCCAGGAAATTAACACCAGTGGATAAAGCAATTTCCCAAAAACATCAGAATGGTGGAGCCAAACTTCAAACTCAAACCAAACTCAATGCAGTGTTCCCTCCATTGTAAACAAACCATCTCCAAGCATAAACTAACCTATGACTTTCCAGCTATTGTCTTAGATTTGTAAATGATTTAAATATAAGCTTTTAATGTGTTCACCCCAAACGCTTAGAAAAATTTACAAACTTGAAACACAAGAATTTATATCTCAGTGATGTTCAATCTTACATTTAGTTTCATCACCATTTTAATTTTTAATATTCTGACAAATAATTGTATATGTTTAAAGGGTACAATGTCATGTTCTGATACATGCACACATTGTGGAATAATCTAATCAGGCTGGATAGAATATCCATCACCTCTGATTTAAGTGTCTTTGGGTCAGATCATATATAACCAAAGCCTCTCACAGTTTAATTTCACAAATTTTCATCAAAGACCCAGTTTATGCCAGGAGCAATGACAAGGCCTAGAGCTATACAGAAATATAGTCCCTGTCCTGAAGGGGTTCACAGGCCAGTCAGAGAGACGAATCCATACAACTAATACCTTGTAATTGATAAGCAGTGCTTCACAGAGGAAAGTACCACACAAAGAACAGAATTAACAGAGAAGGACGCTATTGGAATTAAATTTTGAAAAGAAATTGCATCCTATTACCTACAGGAAGGTAAAAATTGATGACCCTTTCTTTATATTTTTAAATAAATTGTAGTAGTAAATGACATGCTTATTCACCTATACTCCAATATATATGAAATGAAGCTATAAAAATAAGAAAATCAGGGCTAGAGTGGTGGCTCAATGGTTACGGCACTTGCCAGTCAGGCACAAGGACATGGATTTGAATCTCAGCACCATGTGCACAATGAAGTGTTGGAGCAACAAAAGCCACGTGAAAAATTAAATAAAATTGATTCTCACTGACCCTCTTTAAAAAAAATGAGAAAACTCAAATGTTTCAATTTTATTGTGTAGTAAACTTGATAAAAATCAGTAAGATTTCTTAATTAAAAAATCAAGGCTGTTGAACATTCTATAAAATATATGTGTGAATTGAAATAATACTATTACCCTATAACTAAAAGCTAACTGTCAGAAAAGACTTTATCTTGTACCTACCCAGGGTCATGGATAATCATGTTTGAATTTAAGAAATGGGAAAGGGAACTCAGTTATTGTTATTTCACTAAGATGGTTTCCCAAAAGGGACCTTTTTTTGGTGAAACTTTTGTAAATAGTCTATTTTCCTATTTAAGGTCAAAACAATAATTACAGCAAAAACCTAATTTGCCTCCATTATGTTACAATGAGTCTCCTTTGCCATAATGCTCTGCTTAAGCCCCTTTTTTCCTATACCATAGGAGTGATATTTTATGGAGAAGTGTTTTGAAATATGTGAAATATTTACCGACTAAAATAATAATTTTGTGATTCTGGAGGAATCTCACACATACACCTCTTCATTGTCCTGGGATATTTTCAAGGTAAGTAAGTGGATCTTATTCCAAATTATTAATCTTTGTAAGTCTTGGTCATCAGAAACAACCCCATCTCAATCCTAACTTTTCATAAATTTGATCTAACAACACTTTTTCTTCTTACAAAAAATAACCAGAGAAAAGAGTTTTTAATCTATCAGAATTTTGTTCCAAATGTATGATCTAGTTAGTGAAAGCTGTAGATATAACACTCAAAGTGTCAGTGCATAGGAGGAGGGGGTGGGCTAATCAGCAAAAACTTTCCACAGTGGGATCTCCTTCTAGCATCAAAAGTCACCCCCATCCAAACCAGAATCCCAAGTCTACAGAAGAATCTGCCTCAATACCTACCAACCTTGAGTCCTGTACAGATTATGCCTTTTACAATCTGCTAATATTTTTAAACCAAGAAGATCAAGAAATTGATGAAGGAAAAGAAAGTTCAGATGAGAGACTTACATGTGGAAGATTGGCTCAGGTCAATGAACGATAGCACAGAACAGGAAAAATGCCCTTCCCATCCAAGCCATTCAAATATTAACCTGAATAACATTTACATGGAAACCCATGGTCCAGCCCATTTGCTCCTGACAGCAAGAGCCTAATGTAGGGTGGAGTAGCTGAGGTACTCATGGAACAAAGTGATACACATTCTCCCATGGGCTGGGTCAGCAAACACAGGCCTCTTTCATACACATACATATACACGCACACATTACTTTAACAGTTAGATAGAAAAATATGAAGAATAGTAAGATATGACTTGTAAGAGATTAGCAATGACAATTAATAGGCCTAGATAATCTTCCAGGATTATTTTGTTCTTAATGTACCTTAAAGTACATTAAATGCTACTTTAAGGTTTATAATCAGAAACATCTCTGCTAATAAAAATTTATGTTACTCATATAATTTTTACTATTGGACCTCTTTGGACAGCTGATTATGATCAAATAGATTAACGTGAGAACAAAAATAAAATGGAACAAGAGTCTATTTAGACTTACTTCAAACTGTAATCAGTGACCATTTAAATGTTCTGGAAAGAGGAAGAATGTTAAATGGAACTTCGAAAGATTAGGACCATGGAACCTAAACAAAACTAAATTTCCTTTTTTTTTTTAAATTCTCCCCCTCCCCCAGCAACTAAATCTAAATTTATTTTTTTCTTCCAATTTCTAAGTAAAAGCACACCACACCCTGATCTACAGGACACACCTACCACTGTGAGGCTCATTTATAATCAGTTATCAGTCATATCTACCTGTCCCAGTTTTGCAACTGGCAATGTTATTAATTCTCCAGCGTTATTAATGCAGCACTTACACATAGCTTGAAAGAACAGGACAATGGCCAGAAAGTCCTCTGAGATATTTTTAAACTGATCCGGTTCTTTGACTCAGTGAATCTCCTCCCAGTGACAGTATAACTTCGACTCAAACATTCAAGGACATGATGAAGAACTTTAAAGGTGGGAAGACACAATATATGGTGCACATGATTCAAAAGAAAAATAGAAGTCTGGAGCAGTGGCTCAGTGGTAGAGTGCTTGCCTAGCAAGCACAAGGGCTCAAGTTTGATCCCCAGCACCACCTACACAACTAAGTGCAGGAAAAAGAAAAACATGAAAAAATGTTTTTTCTCTCATTAAAAAAAAAAAAAAAAGAAAAAGAGAAATTAATCTTGAGATCCATGACCTGTTATGAGATATTCTCCAAGTTTCATGCTGCTTATAATTCTGATCCTGGGCAGTATCATTGCTACTGTTTTGAGTGTATATTATGAACCAGGATTTCACAAAGTATCTTGGTGGAGTCAAATCAGAGATTGGAGTAAATAAGAAGACAAAATTAGTTTTGTTGTCCTAGCACTTTTATGGAACTTCTTAGAGTATTAGGGGACACAAACAAGTAGATAACCACCTGTCCAGTTTTTAAAAGGGCCAGAGAGCCTTTGGTGGTTCTTCATACTTAGTGATAAGAATAACCACTAAAGAAAGGTAGATACACAAAGGACCTAGAGAGAAATTACCCAGTGAGGAGGAATTGATGAAGTGGATCTAGCTACTGAAGGGAGCAGTAATACTGGACTTGATGGGAAACCCTACTAATGACCACCATGTCTCCCAGCCCTGCTAGAGTGTGTGTCTTCAAATGTGGATGATAGTTTCACAATCACTCCACAGGAGCAAGAAGGCAGAGTTGTCTCTGCACTGACCAGGGAGAATGAGCCGGGGGTGCGCAGGGTGGTGGTGGTCATCAGAGGTCCAGACGCAGAACTCCACAGAGGTCTACGTTGGTGTGGGCAGGATGGTGGGAAGTGAGGAGAGAGAACAAAAAGGACTGTGGAGATGGCAGTGGTGGCACCAACTTCACTACCCCACAATTTCTCAAGAAGCCAAACATCCACCTGGAACCCACCAGCAGGTAAGGCCTGCAGGGCATGGGTATATAGTGGAATATGCCTCCTGTGGTTCTTGCAAGTGTTGGTTGGCATGTTGGGAAGGCACCTGGTGAAAAGGAAAGGCTTTGCTATTTGTTACCAAGTGGGAAAATAGGTCATTAAAATAGGTTTTCCTCTGAGTATGACCTACTTGGTTTGTTTCCATGAACTGGTTAGGCTAAAAGTTGGCTGTGAAGATGCTTGTGTGTTGATGTCACATATATGTTATCTGTGTGTTGTGTCCGTGTGCATACTGAAATACTCAGAAGAACTCTACAAAGGAATATCTGTTCCACAGCAGACACTGGCAATTTCAGACAGGGTAGGCCACTTGTCCAAGTTCTCACAGCAATGCAGCCCATCTTAAATCTACGTCTACCCAATTCCAAAGCCTATACTATGGGGCTAAAATTCAAAATTCAAACGTACTAAAATACATTTCAAATAAATACAAAAGTAGACAGAATAAACTTTTGTGTACTCAGGATGTGGCTTCAATAATTATCGACTTATAGCCTATCTTGTTTCATCCATTCTCTCACCCACTAAACCTACCCCTGTTTTTTTTTTTTTTGTTTTAAAGAAAGAAGGACAGTGAGAGAGAGACACACAAGAGAATCCATTTTTATTGAGTTTTTCACATGGCTTTTGTTGCTCTGACACTTAGTTGTGTACGTGGTGCTAGGGTTCGAACCTGTGTACTTGAGCATGCCAGGCAAGCGCCGTAAC
Organism: Aplodontia rufa; assembly: GCA_004027875.1. NCBI lineage: Eukaryota > Metazoa > Chordata > Mammalia > Rodentia > Aplodontiidae > Aplodontia > Aplodontia rufa. The sequence continues at coordinate 74,676 of PVKS010002478.1, forward strand.
CACTGAGCCACAACTCCAGCCACCCCTTCCCCATGTTCTTTTAAAGTGGTCCTAGATATCATAGCATCTTATCTGTAAGTATTTGAGTATGAATCCTAAAAGATAAATACTATAAATAATTCATTTCCTTCTTTCCTAGGTATACCATAATATCACCAATTCACTGGGACACATTCCAAACGGTTCTCCAATTTATTTTTCTATGAGGTGTTCTTTTTGAAACATTAATCTTGTTAGAGTTCTTTGCTCAGAGACCCTCTCATAAATACTGATGTTCACTTTTTCTTACATTGTGCCCATGAGAAAGATGCTAGAATATAGCTTCCTCCATGAATTGGGGGGAGGGGAGGAACAGGAAATAAATCTCAAGTCCCCAGAACACCTGTCCAAAGAAAGGAGCCACTGCCGTGCGCATCCTCAGTTTTGTAAGTAGAACCTGCAGTAGTTACAAAACAAATAGGCATTCAACAAACCTTCAAGGGCAGCTGCTGTGGACCAAATCTAAGCAGAGTGCTAGAAACACTTTGGCAAGTGATCAAGTAAGGGCACCCTCCGCCAGGCTTATCAGCTAACACAGGGCAGAATGTATGAAAAGGAACACCCAAAGCGCAACCAGAGATTGGTGGCCAGAAAGGAGGGCACAGAGTTACTGAGATCTCAAAGAAGGAAATGAAATACTTGAGAAATGAGGAAGCTGAAGACCAAAACATGATGTTTCCAGAAGCACACATAAGCTGACCAGAGGGAAAAACCTGACTTCTCGATCTCTAATCTATTATGATTATCACCTCAAAAAGGACTGCAGATGCTTGACTGCCGGCATTTTAGACTACCACAAAAAGTTTTTATGAAACTAGATTTTTGAAATGGGTCTTGACAAAGTAACACCAACAGACTAATTCCTGAGACTGCAGGAAGAACACAGTACAGCAAGAAAACTTTCAGGGAACCTATTCCTTACTTTAGGAGTTTTTATTGTGATCCCTGGTCACTCATAATTCTTAATAGGCATCAAGACCATAGAAGAAACAACTCAGTCACATTGCCCCATGAGTGGATTAGGAGGTCCTTTTAGATACACATGGCAGCATATTTCTTAGCCTAAAAGTCACTTTGAAGGTAACTCCAGTGATTATTATGATTGAAATGTCTAGATTCAATGTACTAAGAGGGGTTGTGAAAAGAGAATATCCTTTGAAGTTAGACAAACCTGAACTTGAAATCCAGGTTTGCTGCTTTTTAATTGAGTCATCTTGGGCAAATTATTTAACTCCCCCAGATTCAGATGCCTCCTTTGTAAAAAGTAGGGAATACCTGCCACGTAAGGTTGTGCGGAGCATTAATAATATGCACATGGAAATGCTTTCCTGCAAAGTGCCCAGTACAAAACTGATGTTTGTTTCTTCCCTCTTCTTAGTGAAATTGGTGCCAGATAAAAGGGAAATTACTAATAACCAAACATCCTGTAAGCTCCTAAGCTCAACTTCCGTTATTATAGCTTCATGATACTGCCAAGTAATAGCTAAATAGGTTTGTTTCCTTTTTCTTTCTTTTCCTACTCAACAAGACAGGTACTAACGAACAGAGGGAAAACGTCAGATGCACACACTTACAACGAGTAAGAATGACTGGCACAACTGTAGTAAAAAAGAAACAAAACCCCACTTTTAAAATGGGCACAAGATCTGAGTGGAAATAGCTCCAAAAAGGATATACAAATGGCCAACAAACACATGCAAAATGCTCAACATCACTAATCACGAGGGAAATGCAAACCAAATCCACAATGAGATACCATTTTGCATTCACTGATGGCTATAAATGAAAAGACAGGCACTTGTCTTCAAAAGACAGGATGTGGAGAATGTAGAATCCTCTAGATATCACTGGTGGGAAGGTAAAATGATGCAGCCACTGTGGAAACCCATCTTGCAGGCCCTCAAAATGCTGAACAGTTACCATCTGATTCAGTAACTGTACTGATAGGAATATACTTATTCCTACATTTACGTAAAAACTTACACACTAATGTTCGTCATGACATTACTCACAGTAGCCAACAAGTAGAAAACTCAAATGCTCATAAATTTTGAATGGATAAACAAAATGTGGTATCAATGCACTCTATTCTACCATTAAGTAGTAATAATATAGTATGACATGAATGAACCTGAAAACCCTACCCTAATTGAAAGAGGATGGGTACAGGAGGGTATATAAGATTTTATTCCATTTATACAAGATATCCAGAATAGGCAAATCTTGGAGAATATAGATTAACTACCTAGAGGTGGTGGTTTAGGGGAAGGGGAAACAGGGAGAGACTGCAAAAGCATAAGGGGTTCCTTTCTGAGGGTGATCCAAATGTTCTAAAATTAATCATGGTGACAACTGTACAAATCTGAGAATACATTTAAAAACCATTTAATTGAGCAGTTTAAATTAGTGAATTGCTTGGTATACGAATTTTATCTCAATAAACACATTACGTGTACATATAAAGCCTAATTCTAAAACAGAACCGTTCACTCCATTTGGCTGAAATCATGGGGCCTGTGCTCAGGCAGCAGACAGAGGACAGCACTTTGACCACCTCCGTGGCCTTTCTCAAGTCACTGTTTGTTATCCTGTTCTTGGGGAAAGAAGCAGCATCATTTCCTGGCTCTGGACATGGATACTCTCAAGATGCAGCTTTGCTCTGTGGTCTTTAATACAGAATCAGTTCCTCAAAGATTGCCTAGCTTTGACTTCAGTTCTTAGAGAATCAATGTGACCTGATGAATTAGTGAATTTAAGTCATTAGGGAATTTAAGTTCCAAGCTAGCCTGCCTCTTAAACACAAAGTTCAGGGAACCTCATCAAAATCTCCCTCTGGTTATATAACCCAAAGTTCATGCTACACAAGGATCAGGAAGCCCCCAAACAACTTTTAATTTTCTCATTTCAAAAGTTTATGTTTCTGATTCCTCTGAGATCTGTACTATCAGATTCATACTTGTAGGAGTATCCATGACACATTAAAAAGGGAAAAAAGCAGTGAGAAGAAAAAAATACTCATAAAAGAGGATGGGAATGCAGCCATACTGAAGGTGAAACTGCAATCCACTTACTTCCATACTTTGGTCATTATTCATCCTGTTGCAGCCTGAAAGATCTGCTCCTGGGTTGAGACCACCTGTGGGGCCTGGGCACCTGGATAGAAAGTAGAGTCATTTACTACAGGCAGGAACAATGAAAATCTTAGCAGATATCAAACTAGGGCACAATTCCTATGACACTACACTCAGTCTATCAAATTTCTAATTAAGTTTCTGGCTTCAGTATGATATAATGAAAGGTAGCTTCTACCTCCATCAGCAAGAAGTTACAGGCAACAGAAAAGCCAGCCAAAAATGAAAATAAAGGATTTGCAAGTCAAAGTCTGGCTTCTTCACCATCAGTGCAGAAAGGAAATTTCATCAGGGTAGACAGTCCTCACAAACTCCATTAATATTTCTAAATTTTTCCTTAGGCAGTTCAGTTTGCATACTTAAAAAGGTATATGAGCTGGGCACAGTGGCACACACCTACAATCCCAGTGACTTGGGAGGCTGAGGCATGAGGATCACAAATTCAAAGCCAGCCTCAGCAATTTCACAAAGCCCTGTCTCAAAAATAAAAAGGGCTGGGGGTGTTCTTCAGTGGTTAAGTGGACCTGGGTTCAATCCCTGGTACAAAAACAAACAAACAGAGATGAGCACAAATGAACATCAAAAGAGAATGGGGTAGGGCTGGAACAGTGGCTCAGCGGTTGTAGCCCTTGCCTGGCACGCATGAGGACCCGGATTCTTACCCCAGCACCAGGTATACAACTAAGTGTCGGAGCAAAGAAAACCAGATGAAAAACTAAATAAAACTGACTCTCTCTTCCTCTCTCACTGTTCCTCTGTCTTAGAGAAAGAGAGAGAGAGAGAGAAAGAGAAAGAGAGAATGGGGTAGAGGAGAGGGTGAGGTTTCCAAAGACTTTTTAACCTCAAAAGTGAAAGGAATAGGATTACAATCAAAACTCTTCTAAATTATCCTAGCAGTATATCCTCAAACTACAAAACATTGCAGGTAGCTGAATTTGTCTCTCAATATTTTTAGAATGGCTATGATGCAATTCAAAAGCAGTATCTTTATTTTAAAATATTCAGAAAGTTAGAGAAGTTCCACAATAAAGATTATGATCTCAGGGTATGAAAATCTGACCAATTTAAATGTTAGGCAATGGGAAGAGGCCACCCATGAAGGTTAAGTAAATTGTGGTCTTTTAACTTACTTGTGCTGTCTTGTCACATCCAAAGCAGCATCTTTTATTTCTCCATGTTTGAGCCTTTCACATGAAGCATGGGTTGGGTTAGCTATACTTAAGGAAGACGTCAGTTGCGGCCTTGGAATCACCAGAAGACTATCCAGACACAAGGCATCTGCAGTAGAACCAAAAGGAATAAAAATAGAGATTAACCTCTGGTTCATATCATGTTAAAGAATAATTTCTTATTCTCTTAAGACTTGATCCACAGAACCATTTCTATAAAAGCAAAAGGCAACCCAATTCTATTAACATTTTCACAAATCCCCATGATGCCTGGTTACAGGAGGGTGGAACTGCCAACTGTAAAAAAAAAAAAAAAAAAAAAAAAGAAGAGAGATGAAAGACTGAAAACCTTTGCGCCCTAAACAACTAGAGGGCCAATAATCTTCAGTCAGCAGGCAAAATGCAGTCATTTGCCTGTTTCTGTAAATAAAGTTTTATTGGAATAGAGCCACACCCATCTGTTTATAGATCATCTGACTGCTTGGGTGCTACCACAGTAAAGTTGAGTTACAGAAATTGTACAGCCTGAAATGCCCAAAATATTTATCTGACCCTTTACTGAACAACTTTGCAGACTCCCAAAAAGTATGAAATTGTGATCAGATTTCATCAAAACAGTGCAAGAAATATGTAAGAATGACAGGCCACTCTTTTTGAAAAATCATCTTTTTATGTGGGTAAAGGAAGCAACAGTTTAATGAAAAGCACAAAGGCTTTGAGTCATGTACAGTTTTTTAGTTCCAATCCTGGTTCTAGTCTGTGCCAGTTGTATAATCTTGGCTAAAAATCTACGCCCCCTGAGCCTTAGTTTATGTATAAATAAAGTGAACATTGACTTGGGAAAATCCTCCTCCTCTATTTCCTGGTCTTTAAAATGGTACTGAGGACTGAATTAGAATAAGTTATACAGCATGCTTTTATAAAAATGTCAAGTTTTATCCTATTGTTAAGTATTTCTAGCAAGTACAGAGAGGGGAAGGGGAAATACTAGGAACTGAGTTAAAACAAAGGTACAATGTATATCCTATTGTCATGTATATAAAAAAAACTTGGGGCAGGTAGAAAGGAGGGGAAGAGGAAAACTGGAGACTGAATTAGAACAAGTTAAAATCCATGCTTTTATAATTATGCCTTTGTATAACTTATGTCATGTATACCTAAAAAAAAAAAAAACCCCAATAAATAAGAAAATAAATAAAATGGGAAATACCAGGGATTGGGGTGTAGCTCAGTAGTAAAGCACCGGCCTAGTAAGTGCCAGACCATGGGTTCCTCAAAAGCAAAAATAAATGAAATAAAATGGGAATCTAATTAGTATCTGGATCCTTGGACTGTAGTGAGGACTACGAGTTCACAGATATGCTCCAGCCCACAGCAGCATTTCTTAAGTGCTGACTTCTTGTTGGCTATGGTTATCTCTGAGCTATCATGAATGAAATAATCTCCATAAAGCACTAATCTACTGTCCAACAAAAAATAAAGATTCCTTTAGTGGTGGTAGTAGTTTTTCCTTCTGTAGTTAAATGACCCACAAATCTAATTCCTTTTTAAACTGACTTTGATAAGCATCCATTTCTTTTGTCATTCCAGAACCACTGTTGACTTGTGCTTCTGACTTTGTCCAGGTTGTGCTGAGCATCTCCTAGGTTGCAGCTCTTCCTCCTCAGTCCAGCACTCAATAACAGTCCACAATTCAATCTGCAACCTATTTTCTTCCAACTGGTATTCTACTATATCTCAACCCAAACCCTCTTATTTCCACTATGAGCTCTGCCTCTTCTTCATACACTTGAAGTTTTGCATTCTTATTGTTTCATCTGCTTATGTCATTCTTATCCATCAAAATACTTCTTTCCCACACTTTTCACTTTTCCAAATCCAACCTATCCCTCGAAGCCTGATTCAACACTTCCCTCTTCCATGAGGTATTCTCTTGCTTCCTATCTGAGTCTAGGTCTTGTCTCTCACTTAGGAGGCTATTTTAGGATGATTTCTTTATTATACCTAATATGTTGCCTTGCACAGAGTAGGTGCTCAAATATACGTTGATTGTTGAATGCTTGGGTATTTATCTCTGGGTTCAATTTTTTCTATACAAATATAATTGTAATGAATTATTTGCCCCTTCAAAAAGGCCACACCTCTCCCCACACACACCCCCAAGCTGTGTCAGAGCAGGCTCAGGAGGAAGGGCTACCCAATCTCACCCAGCAGAGGCGTGTACCAGCACGTGTGTTTCAAGGCCAGGGTTGTGTGATGAATTCTTGCCTCTTGACCACCGTGTGGTTTGTGGCAAAACTGCTTCTGAATAGAATACCAAATATCATTAGCTGTCTAAAGGAATGTAACATAACAGTTCCTAATCTGCTTCCTGCATCTTCCAAAGCAAAAAGAATATCATTGGTCTCAAAAGGTCCTGTGAGAGAAGTCAGAGAGAAAATAAATGATCTAAAGTGGAAAAGCTTTCATACTTTTTGATCAAAAGGTATATATTATGAATAGATTAGAACACATTTAAGAATCACAGTTCACTAACAGAATACTCATATCACCAATTCCACATAATTTACACTTTGATATAAATAAATCCTTTGAGAAAAGAGGCAAGTGTGAGGGACAAGCCAAATGATACAACTCTTTGTAATACTGCAATCAAAAAATTTAAAATATTGCTATTTCTTAGGACCAACCAATGAAAGACAGTATGTGTGTGAGAGAGTGAAAACAAAGAAGAAAATAATCTTTTAAAGAAAAACAGTGTATTTTGAATCCTAAAGCTACTAATACATCCTGAACTCAACTTTTTATTTTGGCATAGCAGCTGATCCACACTTGCAACCTAAATAATTTCAGACAGCTTACACTTACCAGTTTTTCTTGAGGAAGTGGTTGAATTGTCTCTGCTCTTGACAGGGAATCATCGTGAGAAAATACTTCATCTAAAATGCTCTGTCATAAGAAAATGGTAAAGTGTATTGAAAGGGTCAGAGATGCAAAGCCCAGCAGACATCAGAGGTGAGATACTGGCCAAAGAGGGCGTGAGTCATGTGTTCTTTATCGGCCCTCTACCTCAGGGAACACACTTTCCACTGTAAACCTCTCATTGTATTTTACCCATTCATTGATCTAGGAATGAAATACAGAGATCAGGAACAGAGAACTTAATGGCTTTGTCATTGAAATTAGGCAGAAGCCAAGTTAGACATAACTTGTAGTGGTGAAATGGTGTTAGGAAAAGTTGATACTAATAAAATTGTGGTCTTAGTCTAAGAGGCAGATATCTATCTAACAGAGTTACTTTATAAGAGAAAAATTTATTGGTGTTCTTGAGATGATTAAGAGTTCTTCAGATACGGAAATCTTTGCTTGTTGAATTTTCTCAGGGGCTTTTTAGGCAGTCTGCCCAGACTAGTCTTGTATGTGAATAATTTTTTTTCCCTGCTTAAACAGATGTGTCTGCATTATGCCCTGGAAAGAGATACCAGAAAATATCACTCTTCTTTCTTCTTCCTTCCCTCCAGCGCCAACTTCTCTGTTCCCTTATGTTCTTTTTTTACAAAACAGAAAGGAGATTCACCAAGCATCTTAAGGGAAATAAATATACTGAACTCTACCATGGATATCTTGAGATATCCAGACAGAAAGGTATTGAAAGTTTATTTCAAATAGGAGAAAGAAAAGACAGTAAGCACCAAACATGTTTTAGTGCTTAAAAATGTTAGCATAAGGTTTTAAATTAAAGAATACAGCCTTCCTTTCAGAAAGGAGGTGCCTACAAAATTATGACTCTTTGCTAATAGATACACTCGCTGGGCAGATTCTAAAATGCTTCCTCTTTGAGAGATGCTATCGGGAGCCACTCACTGATGTGAGTTCTCCCCTCTTGTTTTGCTGAACACTTTCTGTGAAAAAAGAAAACAGTCTACCAAAGTGTTTTCTTCTAAGTTGGGTATTTAATTTAATGGTTAAAACCACTGCGTATTGTAAATCAACTTCAAAACCTAATACAAGTTGTAAATCTTCCCCACAGTGAATAAATACATATTGTACATGATGATTTTTTTTTACCTGAAATAGCAAGCCATGGTGTAGTCCTTCAATTAACTGCTTTTGAAGTAACTCTATAGTTTCTATGAAAGGAATTAATAACCAGTTCAACATGACTGTGTTAAAACCCCACTCCCCATCATTCATTTCATTGTTTTATAAACTTTGAATGGCTTTGCGTTTTTGACCCGAAGGAAAGGAGAGGGAACACTGATTTCTGAGAATGACATTGGCCATTCCCATCTCAGACTTGGAGAAAATATAGAAGCAAGCTGCAGCGGCACACCCATTCTCCCCCTTAGGTATTTAAAACTAACCTGGATAAGTGCAAGTGATCTGTCTCATAGAAGGGAGTCACCGAATAATGCAATCTTAAAATAAGAATACAAGAGCTGGGCATGTAGGCCAGTGGCAGAGCACTTGACCAGCAGGTACCAGGCCCTGGATTCAGTCTCCAACACCACAAAACAAGAAAAACACCTTAGGAAGTCATTGGAGCCAACCCCCCACCATGCAGAAATTTGCTGTCTACTAAGCCTCTGTTTGAACCCTAGACTTAGGGCCCCACAATCCCTGAATCCTACAAGTTGATCTGACACCATAAGAATACTGTCGTCCAGAGAATTGTAAGCAAGGGACCCGAGTTTAAACTGTTGGGAAAGTATTTAATTCATTGTACTATTTTGTTACATTAAAAATACTTGTCTTTCTACTTAAGAAAAATCTGCTTCCCAGCAACTCTTCAAAGTCTTCTCTCAAATAATGGAAATGGTAGGGAGGGGGATATACCTCTTTAACTCCAAGTTAATAGTAACATTTATTTGGAAAACCTGTACTCTGAATGTAGCCAAGAGTGAGAAAATATCCCACATCTTTTCAGCAATCAAAACACTGACATGCATGCCTTTACTCATGAGGCGAACCTCATACATCACCGACGTTGGGCTCAGAATCTATACATTATTCTCACAAGCTCAAATGCTTTCTCAGCCCACAGAAGATTCAAAGCAAAAATTAAACAAGAATGGGGAGCTCTGCTAGATGGAAGCATATTAATAGCTACCACTATGTTTTTTAAATCACTAACATCCAGGGAAATTAACAACAGCAGATCTTCTGTTGAGAAATTGAGAAATCTGGTGCTGCTTATTTTATAGACCAATAGTTTTATATCTCAAGAGCCTAAAAAAATTCTGAGCAATGAAAATATTACTAATATATGTAAAAAATAGTATATAATCTAACAATTTTTTCAAGAGAAATAGGCTTTAAAAGCTTCAAACATAGAATATTGCCTTTATTAAAATTACATGTTATGTAAGTTTTTTTGTAAAAATAATTTATTTTCCAACTAAATCTGACATAGGACCAAGTATCTCCTAGGCCAATAAGAGAAAAATATTTTTAAAAATTTTTTTTAATTAAAAAAAATATTTCAAACCTATTTTCTCTCATTAATACTTAGAACTCATAGATTTAACAAAATTCTGTGTTAACTATTCTAGGAAATAAGGCCTTGTCATCCTCCTGACCTACATTAAAACTGCAACAAAGCTTTCTGAAGTGGCCATCATGGTTTTTCTGGGGGGTTTTTTGTTGTTTTGTTTTTGTTTTTTTTTTTTGTTTTTTTTTATTTTTTTTTTTTAAAGAGAGAGGGACAGTGAGACAGAGAGAGAAAGAGAGAAACAACTTTATTTAGTTTTTCACATGGCCTTAGTTGCTCCAACACTCAGTTGTGTATGTGGTGCTGGGGTTTGAACCCGGGTCCTCGTGCTTGCCAGGCAAGCATCGAAACCACTGAGCCACCGCTCCAGCCCCTTTTTTTTTTTTTTTAAAGAGAGAGAGGTGAAAGTGAGGGAGAGAGAGAAAGAGAATCAATTTTATTTATTTGTTTATCTGGCCTTTGTTTTTCTGATACTTAGGGTATGTGGTACTGGGGTTCAAACCCTGGTCCTTGCAAATGACAGGCAAGTGCTCCAACTGCTGAGCCACCGCCCGGGCCCCACCACCATACTTTTGAGGGTTGTGCATTTCCAAAACACCAATTCAGAATGCTGTCTTAGAATTATCAACCTAAGGTTGTACTTCAGAAGAAATAATGAGTTAGCATAGCATAGTCTAAATCACCCATCTACTTTTCCACCAGGCAGTCTTGAGTTTTACAAACAGTCTATCTCAAAACATTCAAATTGAAAACCTTACTTCAACAGATGTTTTGTGCAATAAGTAGCAACTATTTCCATATTTTCCATATGGCAAAGCAAGCTGATTTATGACCCCAATTTGCATTCACCTTTGCATTCTTCTGTGTTTGGAGCTGGACTTGCAATGTCTCTAGGACATTTAGGTTTCACATAGAAGCAAGTAAAACAATGACCACTGCATCCCCTGCAATTGCCATCTGTGATATAAGATGGGACCAGGTGTATTGGATGAGTTGCCTTTGAAGGGAGCTGAGATTAAAGAGACTTTCTAAATGACTACACAATGAGGCTTTCAGGCAAAGGCCTCACCTTTAATTGACTGTTGAAAATCAAAACTATAACAAAACTGTAATAATGTTGGTCATCAATGATGTTTCACATTGAAGGAGTGTGTACTTTTGTAACAGTATATAGCTTCCTGGAAAAAAAAAATCAGGATTCATTAACCATAGACTACAAGAAACTAAAAGGACAAAAAACCTAGTTTAAAAATTAGACACTTCACAAAGAAGATATATAGTGGCCAATCAGCATATGAAAATGTGTTCAACATCACTAGTCATCCAAAAATTACACAGTAAAATAATGTCAGTAGAGTGTCTAAAATTAAAAATTGATACTATCAAATATTGAAGATGTGGAACACCTGGCACTTCCAGACAGGGCTGCTGGAGTGTGAAATGCGCAACACTACGGAAAACTGGTAGTTTCTTTAGAAGTTAGAGCTACAGCTATGCTATGACACAACAATTCAGTTTCTAAGTATTTACTGTAGGTAAAATAGGAACGCATGTCCACACAAAGGTCTGTGCACAAATGTTCATGGCAGCTTTATCCATTATAACTTACAAACGGTGGATACTTCAGATGTTCAATAACAGGAGAAAAGAATATTCATGCAGAGAAAAACAACAACTAAAAATGATAATGATATGAAATGAATCTGAAAAATATTGTGCTGAGGGAGAGACAGACAAAAAAGAGTACGTATGTTATAACTAAATTTTAGAATATGCCGACTATCCTAACCAGGTCAGTGGCTGCTTCTTGTGGCGGGGGTGGAGGAGGGGCATCAACTGGGAAGTAGCTCAAGGGACCTTTCTGACAGAAGTTGATGTGCATTCATCAAACTGGTGGGACAGTGCCCTTAAGATCGGAAAATACTTTAAAATTACAACAGCAAAGATAACAGCATTTATGAGATAAACAGGGTTAGGAAGAAACCACTAAAAAATACAGGCAACATTGTCACCAGAGTTGAGTAAACACAATCATTAAATTAGTACCTAGGAAGAGCACAGGGATCACCAGGACACACATCTTAAAAGGCCAGAGACTAGAACTGCACAGAAACAATAGAGTGGAAATGCCAGGGATGCCTTAAATGGAACAAGGCTGGGTTGGGTGCTAAGAAAATGCAGGTGGAAGTGGAACTCTCAGGCAGTGGGGCTGCCGAGGAGAATGAGCCATCTGCCATGCAGAGCGCTCAGCAAGGCTAAGGTTGAGCTTTTCTGGGGCTGGGGGAGGCCCAGGTGCAAATACTTGTTTTTAAGTTTCATAAAATAAAGCTGAAAAGGCTCCTGCTGCCTGTTCAGCAGCCAAGCTAAGGGCTTTTGTTGTTGTTGTTTTTTCTTTTCCTGCTCAAGGTGATAGTTCTATGTCTTCCAACCTAGATCCTATTCCCAAGAAAAGAGCGAATGAAACCATAGAGATTCCCTATTATACTAACATGGCATTCCCCATTAACCAGTACTCACAGAAGAGGCAATTCATGTCAGAGAAACCTGCTGTAGCAGAACATGAGCAGAGATTAACTGTGGTCGAGTGCTAGTTACCATTCTGCCCCTGCTGAAACTCACAGCCACTGTATTCCAAAGAGGACACTGAGACACGAACGTAGAGAGACTGGCCCAACTCCACCCAGGAGTCAGGACGAAGGCTGATTTAGCTTCACTCTTCTTCTACACGTCCTACATTATTTCATGCACATCTACCTTTTTCATTGGGAAAATTTGGGCCCCAGTCTCATCAGAGCTACTGAACAAGCTGCAGTTGGCACTGGTGTTCTCCATGGACTTATCTCAACACCTGCTACCTCTAACTGTCCCAATCACCCAGGGCCACCTTTTCTTTGGCTCAATTCCCTCATTTGCTGAAAGCTCAGCACACGCTGCCTTCATCTTGAATCCATTCTCTAAACTGGAAATTTTATGTGCAGGTACTATATTCAAATGAGGGATTGTAAAATACAAGAGCTTCTCAGGAGCTCTCCACAAGGAATATTTATTGTTCCTAAGGTTAATTTCTTTATTGTTTATTAAATGAGTGACTCAATGAAGATGTCATGTTGGATAGCAACAAGAGATAGTGAACAGTAAAAGGATGGTGGTTTGGATTAGATCCATTACTGTGTTTCCTGTAGATAGGCTGTGCCCTAATATGTTGTATGCAAGAAACTTTTTAGTTTCCTTTTTAAAACAAACTTGCCTTTATAACCAAGGATCGCCTACACTAACAAGATACCTGGATATAAATGAAGAAAATATATAAGTAACCACTCAAGAAATGTAATAGTTGTAATGGCATATTTCATGGAGACAAGCAAGCATGCTAACCACTGCACAACTCAGCTCAGTCCTCATAGCAATGGAAACCTTATACGGTGTTAGTCAATACTCAGGTTCAGGATTTTTAATCAAATGTCATAAACAACATCCTAGTTTTCACACACTGTCATTGACCTGAACATTTGGATGAACCAGCTGTATCTCCACACAATTTGCTGGTGAATAATCTTAGATGGATCAGAAAGCAATGGTTCTAAACACCTCATTAATGTTTTAAGCTAGCCAGAGAATTTCAGAAGAGCTAAGTAGGTTGAAATAGTTTTCTCTTCTGACTCAGAATTCAAATGTCTGACTCAGAACTGAAGCAGCATGGGGTGGCAGTGGTCACGGTGAAAATGCGAATGCGGGTGGATGCATTTGTGTGATAACTGTTCCACCTCTGCTGTCCCTGGTCTGTCTAGAATATGTGCTATACAGAAAAGTTTGAAAACATGTGCTATCTAAATTTCCCTCTCCTCCCAAAGGTTGACTTTTAAGGGATCAGAAAAACCTTCATGTAAGTAAATGATTTTAGGACCAAACTCCTGATGTGTTTGCCTTCTTTGGACAGGAAAAAAATCCAAACAAATAAGGGATTTCATAAATCCAGGCAGCTTGTGAACAACTCAGGATAGAAAGGAAGTGTCCACCCTACTTTATCCAGGCAGAAAAAAGTATTTGCATTCAATCCAGGGCAGCCTTTATATGCTGTTTTTAATCATATTTGATCAAATTATCTCCTGAGAATAAACTGGAAAAATAGCAAGTTCATTAATACCAATACTATTCATTTTGGAATAAGTTACCAACGTTGATTCTTCCAAAAATGTGCTACAAGGAAATCATGGAATGAGGAGAGACAAATTCTTAGAATTAATGGGTATAATATCATAAAAATATGGGTATAATATTGATTTAATCAAGATTAATATGACTATGCCACAAAACTAGTCCTCTGAGTACAGCATCTAAAGCAGACATGAATTAAACCAAATTTGAAATGTATTATTTATGCCTCAAAACTGTTGTTTTAATCACAAAGGAACCTTCTCCAATACCCTGAGCAATGATAAAATAACAGTATGATTGAAAGCATGCCTCACATTGCTGGCGGGTAAATCAAAATAAACTTACACTTAAAATTATTGAAAACTGGCAAGTTCACAAAGGTTTAAAAATAATAAAATGCTGAATAGCCATTGCTGTATTAAAACTGGAAAATTCCTTCAACTCTTAAGCAGCTCTCTCAGATAGCAGTAGAAAGGATACACCAAACCCAAAACACACAATCCTGAAATTTTTCATTTCCAGCTTACCTTAAGCTTATATTTAGTCATTTATATTCAATCCAAATAACTTCCTATAAAAATAACGCTGTACTGCTAGAACAAGAAGCTTGCTGAGCATAAGCAGCTGGCTGATTATTGGCTAAATAAGATTCATGTTTATTGAACTTGTTTCTAGAATAAAACAGGTTTATAAACAATCTGACATCTTTGACTTGACAATTGTCTTCTTACATATTTTCTTAGTAGAAGCTTATGCACTATCAGGTGACACAAAAATGAAAAATATTCCAATTTTTAAAAGTACCCATAAAATTTTAAAAATAATTTTCACACATTTAAGATTTTGATAGACACTGAATTCATAATTATTTTGCCCAATCCCATACTTAAAATAGAGAAGTGGGGCCATTTATACCATATGAAGGGCAAAAAATAGTTAATAAGTTAATGACAAAATATGCAAACAACTAGCAAGCTCAAAAATCCCATACACACAAGACTTTTCTCCTTGCTTACTTTCAGAGATTTGAAAAGTTTGATTTTAAAAGAAAAAAAAAACAGTCATGGACAAATCCAACTCACAACCACCAATCAAAAAAGAAAGCTAATGTTGAGTCCTTGCACCTAACCACTAGGCAAGCCTCTGAGAGCCCCACAATCCTGCCCTCCAAAACCCTTCCCCACTCAGAAATTCAGTAACAGCAGCAGCTCTAACCTAGGTGTCTGCAGTCCTTCATTGGGACATAAACGAATATTCGCTACTTACTTTCCAGTTTTCTCGTCTTCTCCTCGAGTGTCTGGCAAGCGCTTGATAACTCACTATTTATAGTTTGGAGGTTCCGTTGTTCTGAAATTGCTTCCTTTAATTTATGCAGTAAAGACTTGGCTTTTTCACTGGCAGAGGCTGCCCAATCTCGAACCTTAACCTGGGTATGTACAGTTAATACTGGATTTTAGCAGCGTGGCCAGGGAAGAAAGCAACTGAGTGCACAAACACACGAAACTGAAAATGTGCTTTTCTTCTCAGGGAAGTGATAAGCCTCCTCTCAACTTCTGCAGCTCCCTGTTTGCATGGGCTCCGTGTGCCCAAGCTATTTCTACAGCGGTAGAAATCCTGATATGTCAAGTTGCCTCCTTCTGCAAAGTCGCCTCTTTCATCAGCAGGCTGTTGACACCGCCTCTTTTACAACAACTGCCCCCAACTTCCTCCGCTCACTGCCAGTCGCTAGGGACCTAGCTACAGAGTTCCTTTTTTTTTTTTGATCCTCCTCCATTCTTACTTCATGGTCCTAAGGACACATGAGGAGACTGCCCCTGAATCTAAATGTACTCAAGTCCAATCCTACCTGCTCCTCTGCATCCTCCAGATGTTTGCTGGCTTCCTGGAGCTTCTTCCTGAGGATGACTTCCTGGTTGACAGCATCTTGCAGCTGTTTAATGGCTTCTAGTTGTTTCCGACTGGAGTTTAAGAAAGACAAAAAAGGTCCAAACCACAAGCTGTCAGTGACATTTCAACGTGAGAGTCACTCTGGGAAACTGACAAATTCAAACTCAGGACTCCTCAGAGATCAGAGGAAAAAATGACAGTATTTACATATATATACATCCTTCGCAAATACAGAATTTTAAGCCAAGGACATTGATCGCTTAGCCCTGACCTTACAGATGAGGAAATTCAGCTTATTTTGCACTCTTACATTCAGTTCCCCTCAAGCTACATTCAGAGCACTTAGTATTGGTGGTCTGCTTAGAGGATGGTTCTGTAATGAGGTCAGGAGGACAGGTGCAATACTTAGATATCAGTTAGCCTTTACAGAAAAGGGAAGAGAGAAGTGAGGGAGGAAAGGAAACCAAAAAGAGCTTTGTTTCATGACCTTCTGCTTTCTCCTTAAGGGCTGTCAATCATGGTATACACAGGAAGGCCACCCCAAATGTGGATGGAAGCTGGCTGTGAACATTTCCACTACAGATGTCTCTTCTGTAGCCCTCCCCTCCTCTTCTTCCCCACCACAAATTTTAATGTCATTGTTACACCTCATTCGGATCCAATACTAATCCCCAAAACATATGTAAACACGTCTGTTCTCTATTAGCAGATAAGATTTAATCTGTGCCACATACTTCTCTGGAAACAATGATTTGAATAAGGACCTTAACTCAAAAATGATGATAAATTTGGGGAGTTTCAAAGTGGTGAAGGAGACATCGTTGGGTTTAGGCTTTTTGCATGGCCCTCACACATTCACATATGGTCAGAATCCCATTGTACGTTAGCAAAAACCCAGCTGTGGTTACAAGGAGGACCACATCAAAGACAAGAATGGTCTCACAGCGTACTGTACCATTACGGAACACAAGCAAGCAAAACCTAAACCAAAATAATGACTTAAATCACTCCACGCATTCTACGAGCATTCTCCAATAGCTTATAGTTAGTGGTCGTTTTATTTTTCTAACTATAGAAAGAACATTTGACATGAGCCCTACACTCTGTACACAATATGGTTAAATAGGCATAAATTTGTACAGATCACTAAAACATATTCATCTTGAGTAACTGAAACTTTATAGCAGTTGAACAACAACTCCCCAGTTCCTCCCTCCCCAAGCCTCTAGCAACTACCATTCTGCTCTTTCTATAGTTGAGCTACTTTAGATAGTATGTATAAGTGGAATAGTTCAATATCTGTCCTGTGATTATAAGTTCCTCCAGGCTCACAATTATTGTCACATGTGACAGAATTCCCTTCTTTGGTAAAGTTGAATAACATTCCATTGTAAATACACACTTCTTTCATTCATTCATCAACAGACATTTAAGTTGTTTACTATTCTGGTTATTACTGGTGTTGCAATGAACATGCAAATGCAAACTGCTCTCCAAGATCCTTGTTTCAGTTCTTCTGGGTAAATATCCAGGAGTGAGATTGCTGGGAATACTGTTTTTAATATTTTGAGGAACCTTCATATCTTTTTTCATAGGCCTGCGCCATTTTACAAATCCACCAAGAGCGTACAAGGATTTCAATGTCTCTGTATCTTCAAAAGGTAACTTCTGTTTTATAATACTGTCTGATGCAATCTGATGTGCTCATTTTGGCTTTTATTGCTGGTGCTTCTGGTGACCTATCCAAGAAATTTTGCAAGACCTATGTCATGAAGCTTTCCCCCACATTTTCTTATAGAAATTTTACAGTTGCAGATGGTATGTTTAAACTGATTCCCATATGGCATAAGATACCATTGTCTAGTTCAATTTCATTCTTTTGCCCATGGACATACAATGTGCCCACTATCATTTGAAGAGACTATCCTTTCCCTGTTGAATATTCTTTGCACTCAGATATATTCCTGGATTTGTTTTTAGGCTGTTTTATTCACTGGCTTATGCTTGCCTTTGTGTATTATACTGGTTAAGCCATGCAGATTTGCAATAGATTTTGAAATCAGGAACGGCAACGCTTCCATCTTTGTTCTTCTAAAGATTTCTTTCTTTTTTTTTGTATTCAGGGTCCTTTGTGGTTCCATATGAATTTTAGGATATTTTTTTCTATTTCTACAAGGATCATTGGGATTTTGGGGGAAAATTGCACTCGATCTATGAATTGCTTTGGATATTGTGTATTTTAGCAATATTAAGTCTTCCAATCCACAAATATTTTTTATATTTGCCTTTGATGGTTTTTTTTAAGAGAAGGGATAGCGAGAGAGAATCAATTTTATTTAGTTTTTCATGTGGTGTTTGTTGCTCTGACACTTTGTTGTATATGTGGTGCTAGGGTTTGAATCTGGGTCCTTGTGCACGCCAGGCAAGTGCTGCAACTGCTGAACTACGGCTTTAGCCTCTGCCTTTGATTTCTTTCATCAATGTTTTTTGGTTTTCAGTATATAAGTCTTTAACCTCATTTAAATTTATTCCTAAGTATTTTGCTCTGATGCTACTGTAAATGGGATTCGTTTCCTTTCAGATAGCTCACTGTTAACATATAGAAACTAATTTCACGCTGATTTTGTATTCTGAAACTTTACTGAATTCATTTACTCCAGTGTGGGGAGGGAATCATTAGGACTTTCTACATGAGACCCTATCAACTACAACAGATTTTTTTTTTAAGAGAGAGGGACAGTGAGAGAAAGAGTTTTATTTAGTTTTTCATGTGGCTTTCATTGCTCCAACACTTTATTGTACACATGGTGCTGGAGTTTGAACCTGGATCCTCACGCATGCCAGGCAAATTGAGCCACCTCTCCGGCCCCTACCACTGATAATCTTAATCTTCCTTTTTGATGTACATGTCTTTTGTCAGGCGTAACTGTTCTCACACTTCCTGTACAATGCTGAATAGAAGTAATAAAAGTGGGCATTACTGCCTTGTTCCTTACCTTAGAGAAAATACTGCTTTTTACTGTTAAATCTTAGCTGTGGGCTTTTGGTACATGACTTTTTATTATGTTGTTAGTTTCCTTCCATTCCTAATTTCCTGAGTTTTTTCAGGAAAGACAGCTGAATTTTTTCACATGCTTTTTCTGCACCCGGAGATGATCATGCCACACCCTTCATTCTGTCAATGTGGTTCGCCACATGGATTGATTTGTACACATTGAACCATCCTTACATCCCCAGGATAAAGCCTACTTGGTAGTGTTGAATTTGGTTTCCTCACATATGAAAGATTTTGTGTTTATATTCATCAAGAATATTGTTCTGAAGTTTTCTTGTGTGTTTGCCCAGCTTTGATTCCAGGATAATGCTGGCCTCATAAAGGGAGTTCGCAAGTGCTACCTCTTTTTTCTTCTTAAGAGTTTCAGAAAGGCTAGCATTCAATCATCTTTTTTTGTTTGGGAAAATCTGTTTCTGGGCTTTTCTTTGTTGCGAGGTGTTTGATAGCTGAAGCTAAGCTTTTTCCTCCCCCACTACTGGTGATTAACTCCAGGGCATGACAAGTTTAAGGAAAGTGCTCTGCCACAGAGCTACATTTCCAGCCCACATCTTCTTACCAGTTATAGGTCTGTTCAGAATTTAAATTTGGTCTTGGTAGACTGCATGTTTTAGGAATTTATTAGTTTTAACTTATCCAAGGTGTTGGCATACAATTCTTTCATGATCCTTTGTATTGCTGTGGCTTCAGTGATAATAGCTCCTATTTCATTTCTGATTTTGAATCTTTTTCCAAGTGTAGCTAAGGATTAATAGTTTATTCTTTTTGAAAATCCATTTCTTAGTTCTTATTTGTATTTCTGCTGTAATTTTTATTACTTCCTTACTTCTGCTAACTTTGCACTTGAGTTGATCTTTTTCTAGTCACTGAGGGATAAAGTTAGGTTGAGATCTCCTTTTTATGTGCTTATTCCTATAAACTTCCCTCTTCGTGCTGTTCTTGCTGCACCCCATAGGTTTTGGCATATTCTTTTTGTTTTCATTTGTCTGAAGATATTTTCTAACTTCCCTTTTGATTTCTTCCTTAACCCACTGCTTGTTCAGGAACATGTTGTTAAATTTCCACATATTTGAATGTTCCAACTTGCCTTCTGCTTTAGTTTTCTGGTTTCATTCCATTGTATAGGAAAACAAGATACTTAGTGCAATTTCAGACTTCTTAACCGTGTTGAATCTTGTTCAGTGGCTGCTGCGTGGTCTCTCCTAAAACACGTTCCTGTGCAGGAGAGGGGAATACGCACCCTGCGGCAGGTGGGTGGATTTTCTGTTTCTTAGGTCCGCTCGAGCTGGGGCATTGTTCAAGTCTGCTATTTCCTTATCGATTTCTGTGTGGGAGTTCCATCTGTTATTCAAAGTGGAGGACTGAAGTCTATTATTGCACAGCTGTCTACTCTACTTTTCCCTTCACTTCTGCCAATGCTTCATTTATATATTCTAGTGCTCTGATGGTGGTTGCAAAAGGCATTTATGATAGTTATACCACCCTGATGAGCTGACCCTTTATCATTATATACCATTCTTCTTTGTCTCCTGTGACAGTGTTTTGGCTGAATCTATTTTGCCTGGTATACTCCTGTTCTTTCACCATTTCCCTGCAATATCTTTTTTCACCCCTGTACTCTCTGCTTATGGTTGTCCTTAAATCTAAAGAGAGTATTTTATAAGACAGCATGTGGGTCACATCTGTTTTAATTCTTTCAATCTTTTGTGGCTATTCATTTGCATTGCATTATTGATAGGAAAGGACTTACTATTACACCACTTTGTTATTTTTTTTCTGTGTGTCTTGTAATTCTTTTGATCCTCTCTTCCTCTTATTGCCTTCCTTTGAGTTTTGTTGATTTGATTACTTTCTCCTTTTTCTGTATATATTTCCTGTAAGTATTTTCTGTATTATCATGGGGCTTACATAAAACATAGTTGTACAAGCTAATAACATTTTTAATCACATACAAACACTCTATACATTTACTTCTCTCCTTCACTCAAGTGCATGATTGATGTTACAATTTACATCTTTTTGTATTATGTATCCATTAACGTATTTTGAGTTTTTGGGGGGTTTTTTGGTATGGGATTGAACCCAGGGATGCTTACCCATTGAGCCATATTCCCAGCCCTTTTTGAGACAGCACCTAAGTCACTAAGACTGGCTTTGAACTTGTGATCCTCCTGCCTTTGTACTCTGTAGCTATCTATACATTTACTTCTATCGGTGCATTTTATATTTGCACATGCGTACACATTTTTGTTTAGCATCATTTTCTTTCAACTTGGAGAACTCCCTTTAGCATTTCTTTAAAGGGAGGTCCACTGCTGATAAACAGCCTCAGTTTTTGTCTGCCTAGGAAAGTCTACCTCTTCTGCATTTTCAGGGATAATTTTGCTAGGTATAGTTTTCTTTCACTTTCAGCACTCTGAATATACAACCCACTCCTTTCTGGCAAGGTTTCTCCTGAGAAATCTAGTAGGCCTAAGGGTATCTTCTTTTATGGGATAAGTCCCTTTTCATCTTGCTGTGTTCAACTTTCTATCTTTGGGCAATCTGATTGTGTGTCTCGATGTGGATTTCTTTGGGCTCATCTTATCTGCAGTCCATTGGGCCTCTTGGATATGGATGTCCACCTTATTCCTCATATCTAGGACGTGTGCTGGACATTGTTTCTTAGAATAACCTCTCTGGGAGTTTTCTTTTGTATGAGGCCTGGAAGAGCTGTCTACTTTAAGATGTAGATAAAAACAAAAAGAGTGTTTCTCTCTGGGAGTTCCAAAATGCACTTACCGTTCTGCCTGATGGCATCCCATTAATTCCACAAGTTTTTCTCACTCTGCCATTCTTTGTGTGATTCTCCTCTGACTGGATAATTTCCAATAACCTGTATTCTAGTTTGCCGGTCTTCTCCTCTGCTTGATCTGGTCTGCTATTGAACCACGTTGATGGGTTTTTTCAGTTTGTTATAATTTTTAGCACCAAGATTTCTGATTGGTACTTCTAAATATTCTCTCTCCTTTGTTAAAGATCTTACTTTGTTCATGCTTTGTTCTTTTGTCATCATTGAGGATCTTCATTACATTCTGTCCAATTAATCTGTTTCATTAGGGTCAGTTTCTGGAAATTTATTGTTTTCCTTTGATTGGAACATATTTCCCTGTAGCTTCCTTTTCTTCAATTCCTTTCATTTTTATCTACACCTTACAAAGGGCAACCCAACTCTTTCAGGCCTCACGAGAGAAAACCCTCAATCAGTCCAGGTAATTTAGTAACCTCCAGAAGTCTAGATGATACTGGGTCCTCTCAGTACCCTGAGGCAGGTGAGACAAAGGCAGTCCTCTTGTCTGCCTCCCTGCCCCCTGCAAAAAAAAAAAAAGAAAAAAAAAGGCTGAAACACCGGATGGATGATCCAACTCTATCATCCTACCACCTCCAGGAGAAGAAGTTGGGATCTGGTGGTTCTTGTCCAATCACTTTGGTCTGCACTGGGAATAACGGACGCTAGCAATTGCCTGCAGTATGGTTTTAACAGCCTATGTCATTTCAGTGCCCTATCCCCCAGGCATCTCACACTCTAAAACAGATGAGACAGAAACCTTGGAGAGACCCCTAAACAGGTGGAGTATTGAGCGTGCGGTCTCTCTCCTTCCCCAGAGAGAAGCTAAGAACTGGGGGCATGCTTCTAATCATGACACTGTATGCTGGTGACATTACGGTGAGGGTGTCTTGAATTTTCCTACCGGTTTTGATGTGACTGGTTTCATTGTAGCCCAAGGTACAGGAGAATCTCAATTAGTTTTTGGATTTCTCGGAAAGGGAATTGTCCATGTCTTATGGTTGCTGAATCAGTCTGTACTTGAGGAGGAGGAGGATCCAGGGCTTCTTATACCATCATCTTCCCATGTCACTTCCTCTGGGTTGGTTTATTTAAGACATTAGTTTTACATATTTCTTTCTTTTCCAGGAATAGTGTATGGTCTCAAGAATGCCCATTGTCAAGCTGGAGTGGTAGCTCAGCGGTACGGCTCTTGCCTGGTATGCACGACTACGCGGGTTCGAATCCCAGCACCCCATACACAACAAAGTGTTGGAACAAAGAAAGCCACATGAAAAACTAAATAAAATTGATGATTCTCTCTCTCACTGTCCCTCTAAGGAAAAAAAAAAAAGAATGTCCATTGTCTTCCAAGAGAAAGCAGGAGTTTATGAATCATCAGAAATCAGTATTTAATAATACTCAAATTTTCAATCATTTAAATATATTTCAGTCTATAAGATAATAACTTTATAAGGTTTATGAACCATAACACTACTTGAAATAGCTTTTCAAAAAATTAGATGGTACCATCTGTTAAAGATATTCAACAGATGTTGAAACTTTGAAATATTTTTCTCCTAAAGAAATTTTCATTATCATGGTAAGAAGTATATATATTAGCTTTGAGCATGTTTTTGAAATCTAACAGCTCTCCTTGATAACATATCCTAAGCTAAATCTTAATTTCTAGTCTAACCCCCTACCAAGTCTGTATCTCTCCCAGACTTTGCCATATAAATAGCATACCATTTACCTAGTTTACCAACCAAAAATCTCAGAGTCCAGGATCTCTCTCTCTCTCCCCCCACATCTATTCTACTGGCATATCAGATCTAATCTGCCCTCAGACAAAGTTTTAGTCCCATAATCTCTTACTACATTCACAACCTGGCCCACATTGCACTCCCACGTGAGCTTGTACAATGCCTCTGTGGCTTTTTTCTTCCCTAACTCTACGGCTGTTTTTGATCATGACCCAGTAAATATTTTACATTTCAACACATACACATACATAGTTGAAATAAAAACTTCATTCAACTCTACTTTCTCTTACTGTATGCAATGCAACCTGAAATTTTATATTATTAACCACACAAAGAAAACAACAGGTCACAATCAAGCAAATTGACTACTCTTCTTACTGTTCTTTCTCTTGCACTCTAAAGACAATTCTCCACCAGATCTTTCAAAAGGCCATCATCTCATCTACTCATAAGTGGCTTCCTACCACATTCAGAATAAACTCCAATTCATCAACATGGACTGCAAGTTTGTGCGTGACCTGCTCAACCCCTGCCTAATCTCTGACCCCATCTCTTAACACTACCCAGTGATGCTGCCTTCTGGCTGCTGCTCCAGCACATCAAGCTCCCTCCTCTGCGGGAGAGCACTCCCCAGGTCATCCCATAGCTCACTCCCACATGGCTCCACCACTTGGCTCTCGGACAGCACATTCCTGGCCATGCTTTCTAAAATTAGGTCTTCCTGTCCCAACATTCTGTCTTATCTTGCTTTGATTTTCTTCATACCATTTGCCACTTTCTGGCATTACGTAATTATATGTTCATTTGTTTATTATTTGTATTCCCTTGATTTCATAGAGGCAAAGATTTCTTATTTCCTACAATCTCCTGGCAACTGGGGGAGGAGAGTGGGAGGGAACCAGCAGCCTAGCAAAGAGCTGGCCTCCAGAGTACATTCCAATGGGTGTTATAGGAACTGCAACTCGCTTTTCTGGCCAAGCCCCCAGAAAGCAGTTTTTCCTCCTACTGCTTCTCCTGGATCCACTCAATCCCCTCCATCCCTCAACACTGGAACCTGTGTTTTCTGCAGCAGAATGGAAGCTTTCCTTCCTCAACAAAGTACCCTTGAAAATTTACCTTTAATCAACATTCCCACCCTCACCTAAAAATGGACTTCTCTCTCCTCCCCACAAAATGCTCTGAGTCTTTTATCCAGTTAAAATTCAAATTATTTCATGTGTGGCCTCTATGTATCTTTGCGTGCTTTAAATTGTGTCCAGAAGACACAATATGGACTATAACCATCTTTATTCTGGTAAGGAATATTTTTTCCAATGCTAGATTCCTGGAATATATTTAATGAAGACTGTATCAGATTTTAACATGTCAACAGGGTGGGGGTTAATAGTCAAAGAACAGAGACTTTGAAGTCAGATATTCAGGTCTAAATGCTAGCTGTCTCTTAATCCCAACTGAGTGACCTGAGGCAAGTCACTATACCTCTCTAGAGATAAACAGATGTCCAATTATAGCACTATGTCCAGTCCAGTAATGTCTGGACAGATATGTCCACCATGATTAAATGTGACTGCTATCCATCTAGTACGATAACACAGGAGATACATTTACTCAGATATGACCATAGTACAGACCTCTTTCCAAACAGTTCTTTGTTGCCAAGTAGAATTTTAATGCTCCTTTTTGCAGAGATGGCATCTGGGTGAGGAAGCTACACATGCACTTAACCCACACCTCTTACCACCATGGGGAAGTCTGGACTCCCTGATCTTTGGGGAAAGCAGAAGGTCGTTTTCTCAAGAGTTCCTTCTGGTTTTAACCTCTCTCTCTGGTATCTACCTCTCTCTCTGGTATCTACTTTCCTTATATTTTGGGAAGTAAAACAGTATCTTTAGGCTATTTTCTTTAAGCTTACCTTAACCTCTACATACACTTTCGCTTTGTTCAAGCTCAATATATACCCATGTCCTTTTTTACGTTAAAAAAAATCATAAGTGAGTTCTAAGTATGGTAGATCCTAGCAACTGTATCATGGTCATCAAAAGATATAATCACTGATTTGTTTATATCATGATATACAGAATGTAAAATGTCAAAAATTTCCCATAATCACAGCTGCTGAGATTAGAGGAACAATAGGAAAGCAAGCTATTTTAATTTATTATTCTCTATTCCCTATGATTTCATGTAACTGAAATTTTGTGGGCTAGGGCCCAGTGTGATACATTCTATACTAAAGTGGAACACAGCCCATTGACGAAGGAGTTGATGGGCTACCTTCAAGTCTTAATCTTCTACTAGTGACTCAAGACTTGATCAGTTCACCTTACCTCTTTTTGCCTCGGTCTTCTATAAAAATATGAGATTACTAAAGGTACTCCTAGATTCCTTCTGGTTAAAAGAATTCTATATGCCATAATTCCAAATTCCTTCCATAGGGAAAAATAACTTGTTATACTGGTCTCCATGAATTTAAGTTTACCATTTGCATTTATAAGCATACAAGTCAATTTCATACAACTTCCCAACTTGAGACTGTCAAACAGAAAGTCTTCTCTGAAAAAGTGTCATCTGAAATCAAGGAATACAACTTACATAAAGCAAGCTGAATCCACAGCAAATCATAATCATGTCATGTATATAAAGCACGGGTGTCTTATATACAAATGATCATCACCTGGAAAGGAATTCTTTTCTGAAATAAAAATTGTCCAGCCTGAATTTCTTCAAAGCCTCTATTAATCTGACAAACACTTTATCAAGAGATTCTTTGTGTTTTCCCAAGCTGTTCAGCATTAATATGCAAACATTGAGCTTCTTTTCCAAAATATCTTTGAATTCCTATAAGAAAAGTTACAAAACATTCTAACATTCCACTATTAAATATAAACAAAAGACAAATTAAATATAAAATGCTATGGACATTCCAATCTCAATGCCACCCACAGCTATTGGACCCCAAAATATAATTAAATAGATACCAATTCTTAATTTCTCAGAGGTGATTGATTTGTTAGTTATCTTGATATAACAATATGTATTAAGTGCCTGTAAGGTGGTTAAAAAGTTTCACATTCCTTTTCTCAACGTAAGTGAGTTTTTTACCATTCTATCAATCACAATTGTTTTAGAACATGGTGGGATAAAGTAAAGCAAAAAAAAAAAAATCAGTATTTGCTGATTATTACATTCAGAAGCAACTTTTTAAGAAAGATTAGATTGGCAAAGGGATTAAAAATAATATTCCAGAGGGTTGTTTTTTAGCTTAACTTAGTAGGAGACTGATCAATGCTAGGAAGTAGTCTTGTAGCCAAGAAGTAGAGATACTAGGTGATGGATGGATTAAAGAGATTTCTTCTTATATGCTTCCTTTCTAATAGCTGGGAATAGCTACCTAAGAAGTTCCCCCTTTTCTTCAACTATTATGCTACTTTCTAAGATAATAAAGCAGTCAGAGATTCAGGAAGATTCTTTTATATGATAATCATTCTACAAAAGCTACAGAATTTTAATAGCCCAAGAACAAAGCCACTAATAGACGAGCCAGTTCTCTGGAAAATACAAATGAAACAAAATTTTCATTAGATTGTCTTATTTGTTCCTATTTCTCCACCATATTTCACATGGCCTCACACTCCTGCTCACACACTTGCCCTAGCCCTTCCATACCCACATGCTCATACCACATCACCTAAGATGGCAGAAGGCCACCATAGTCTTAGAAGATGGTGCGGTTGGTACTATACGTAAGTATTACCTGGATTGCCAAAGTAGAAGGAAAATCAGGAAGATCACATAGTACTTACAGTAAGCTGCTTTGCCCACTTTTCTTCTGCAGCCATTTCTGGATTAGTTACCCACTTCAGGGAGCTAAGAAGGCACGTTCCAACTGCAGAAACTTCTTCATACTTGAGGGGGAAAAAAAAGAGTTCCAGATCTTCGACTAGGAATTAAGGTCAAAGGCACATGCTATTATACAAGAAGAATTAAATTAGACCAAAGTTCCACCGTGTAGATAATTCAGGAAGACACTTTAGAGTTTTCTCTTATCAAATGTCCCATGAATTTCCTTTATCTGAGAAGGTGGCCATGAGCACATGCTAAATCTTGTTGGGCACTGTATAGATATTGAGGATGGACAAAGATCATTTCCCAGAACATATCCTATTCATTTTTATTCCCCTTTGGAACAGAAAGAAACAATCATTTTCATTGATTTTATCATCCATCAAATTATAGACTACCTCTATAGGTTGGTTCAACTGAAAGGGACTAAGTATACAAATAGGAAAATGTTATTCTTTGATTTCTCCAATCATTTACAATTTCTAGTAGGGGAGGGGGATCAAACTGGAGAAGTATTGGCCATCAGTGAAAAGGAAATGAAGAGAAGGAAACGTCCGTAGAGTCTCCAGCCTTTCCAATGCTAAAGGTAAACGCACAAGAAAAACAAGCTCAAGACATCATACCCATAATCAATCTATTAATCCTGACTGACCCCGAATCAGAAGACCAACTTCAGGAAGGTCTTCTCTCTTCACAGTGGGATTAAATTGGGTCTCAACAGCACACAGACACATTTGGACCAGCCAACAGATATTCCTAGCCAGAGGGAAACATGACACACATATGCCACAAAGTACCAGCTTCCGAACTGCAACTATGAACTCTGCTCCCTTTTGTTCAGCCTCTCTTAGGAACAGCAGCACTTCTTGGTTTATCACTGTGTCCAGAGATGACAAGCTGGTCACACTGCACTGCCACTCAGTTTCATTGTTCTGAAACAATTACCAAAGTACCCACACTGTTATCCTGACAAAGAACAATATTTTATGAAAATGATCCTCACAGGTCAATGTAATTACCATTATCAATTAGTTCTAAACAGGTGCTGGAGCAGTGGCTCAGCAGTTACAGCACTTGCCTGGCATGCGCAAGGACACGGGTTCAAACCCCAGCACCACCTACACAATGAAGTGTCGGAGTGATGAAAACCACATGAAAAACTAAAAAATAAAATTCATTGCCTTTCTCTCTCACTGTCCCTCTCCCTTAAAAAAGAAAAATTTTAAACAGTTTCCTAAACTTCTGTATCCTAATCCTTCTGCATCCCCAAAAGAATGTGGACATTTTCTATCTAAAATGACTTTATCTAAACATTTATTTTGTTTTAAAGGAAAACTGATTTATGAACAGATAACAAATATGTGTTGGTAATAGAAATTTATAGCACTGATTTTAATACAAAAATAGAGAAATTAAAGAAATTCACAGGGTAAAATGGGGTATATATGCAATTGATCCCACTGAAAACAGGTTGGTTTCCTTTGCCTCCCTCCCATTCATGGTAGGCATGCTCAAATGGTGTTTCACAAAGCACTCATGTTCCCATACTCTCAAGGCCCCTGTTTCAGTTGCATTTAAGATAGATGGCAACAACATATTTAGCCTTCTTCTTGCTGTCTGTGCAAAGTGTCAAGGACTCTTATTTCCAGATTCCAGCTAGAAGGCAGGCTTCCCCAAATGGAAAGAGATGGAAAAACTTATACTAAGTGAGGTATCCCAATCTCAGAGACTCAAGGGCTGAATGTTTTCTCTCATTTGTGGAAGCTAGAATACATCTGGAAACATTATGTTAGATGGCTAAGCTAATAATAACCTCAAAATGTATGGATTTTTACACAAACGGGGAACGTTGCCTAGGATACCTGGAGGTGTAGGGAGAGGGGCAGTGTGCGGGTAGGGATTAGGAAGGATATCTAGGAGACTGGAGGGAGGGAATATGGGGGAATCATCTCAGAAGAAGATCTCTGACCTCCACAATAAGTCCATTTAACACAGGGGTTCTTCTGGGGGAATCATAGAATCCAAGGGGGGGGGCATCCATGACATGGCATCAGCCTTGGGTAACTATGTAAATATACATTTGTTTTTGATTGTTTGATAATGATTCCCCTTCAATTGTACTCCATATTCATCTAATAAAAAAAAAAAAAGAAAGCAGGCTTCCTAACTTATCAGGGAGTAAACCTCAGCCAGAGTTTTGCCAGCTGACAACCCCTGTTGGGAAGTACAGAACTTTAGGAGCTGGCATCTTGACATCATTATCATCTCAGAGGACCAGGCACAGAAACAGAGCCATGGCAGATTTGCCACTGC
Organism: Aplodontia rufa; assembly: GCA_004027875.1. Classification (NCBI taxonomy): domain Eukaryota; kingdom Metazoa; phylum Chordata; class Mammalia; order Rodentia; family Aplodontiidae; genus Aplodontia; species Aplodontia rufa. Next base: position 104,328 of record PVKS010002478.1, read on the forward strand.
TTCATTCAGTCTGACAGTTTGGCTTGGTTTCAAAAATACAGTGAAGTGATGAGAACTGGAAATAGAATGTCACAAAACACAGCCCTCAGCAGAACATCCAGGACGGCTCGAGGCAGCTTCAGATAAAGGCAGCATATGTTGCCCTTGCATCCTTGGCAGGAACAATTCAAACAGCATTTGCCCCAAAGACATTCTCTGCTTTCAAGGTCATATCACAGCTGTCAACAGAAGGACATGGCCATCATCCAGACTGGAGAGACCAAAGCAGAGAAAAGAAAGCAGTTTGCTCAACAAAGCACTTCCTAGCATAATAAGCACAGAACTGGAAAATACAAAAAAGTAGACATGCAGGGGAGTTGTAACACCTTCAGCCTCAAGAAGGTTTCTGAGTGTTTCTTAGTATGTTGCAAAGAACTGGGTCTACCCAAAAAAACTTTTTAAATAATTCATTTTGCGATTTTTAAATTAACTAGAACACATAAAAATTCTAGTTCCTGTTCACAATGTAACAATCAGTGGCATAAATCTGGGTTGGTACACTCTGGAAAGCAGTATGGAGATTCCTCAAGAAACTAGGAATGGGGGCTGAAGCAGTGGCTCAGCTGTTCTGGCACTTGCCTGGCATGCTCGAGCATATGGGTTCGAGTCCCAGCACCACATACACAACGAAGTGTTGGAGCAATGAAGGCCACATGGAAAACTAAATAAAACTGATTCTCTCTTTCACTATCCCTCCCTCTTTTAAAACAAATTCATAATAGCTAAATTATAGAATCATCCCAGGTGCCCATCAATAGATGAATGGATCAAGAAAATGTGGCATATATACATAATGGAACTTTACTTAGCCATAAACAAGAATGAAATTATGGCATTTGCTAATAAATGGAGGGAAAGGAGAACATCCTACTAAGTGAAATAAGCCAGACCCAGAAAATCAAAGGTTAAATGTTTTCTCTTACATGTGGAAGCTAGAGAATAGGGACAGAAGAGGGGAGTGGTAGCTCAGCTGTGATAAAGATCCAAGGGAAGATCGTGGAGTAGACGATGGAGAGAGGGAGGGAGGGACAGGAAAAGGGGGGAAGCATGGAGTGAATTTAACAAAATCACACTATGTGCAATGTATATCACAGGGAACTTCACCTTAATGCACATGTAGAAAGTACTTGTCAAAACTACACAAGCTAAAGGAAGACCAGTAGAGTGAAGGAAGGAGAAAGCAGGAGGGAGGCAGCAGGGACAGGGATTTAAATCAAATTATATGCACATATGATTTTGTCAAAATGAACCCAACTGCATAGAACTATAATGTTCTATTTTTTAAAAATCAGTTGGTTAATTAGAGCAAAGAAACTGGTGCTACTTCTGGTCATCTTATTTTTTGGTGGATACACATATATTAACAGCTTTCGGAAAAGCAAAAAAAAAAAAAATAGCTCATGTATCTTCACTGCTACCATTAGGATTAGGCTTGGTATCAGTGGAGTTAGTTTATCCTGAAAAGATCAGAAATATGAAGACTTGTAAAGTCCCAATTCACTGAACACACACCTCCACAAACCTGGGCTAGCCTTGCTGGAGCTTTGGTCATGCCTTAGAAATGGTCCTTTTCTCAGCATTAAAAGGCTTTAGTCTTGGAATTCTCAAAGTTATCAACAGATATCTTCCAAATATCCTTGGATATTCACTTAATAGCAAGTTATAGATGGAGGGGTTAGTTTTTATAGCTTCCTTCTGATTACAACAACTTACCTCTTCAGACTGAGCTACAGTGAGCTCATAATGTAACGATTTTCCTCCTTCGGAGACAATCCCATTGTACTCTCCACTAACATCCAAGTGGATCCCATTTCTTGGAAAAACAAAAACAGTCCAGTCAGGTGCCTCCAACATTATGTGTGCAGTCACCACAAAAGGGGTCATATATCACTGAATGTGCCAAAAGCTGTACAAGGGGCTCAGAGTCCAGAGAGAAGAGTCTGTGTCCTCTAGGAGCTGCAGACTAATGACTCTAGGTAGTCACAAACAAATAGGCCATACTTAAAGAATTGAAAGCAACAGATTAAAAAAAGTTAAAAAACATCACTAAAAATCTAGATTTCTCACTTTTCTTCCAAAATCAGAAGCAGCGGGCATACGGGGTTCATATAGCCTTGATAAAAACAATCAGCTGGAGCCAGGCTGAATGGCTGCCTCTGCCCTTTGGTGGGCAACGCCTCTCTCCGCCATTCAAATGCTGCAGGTGTGTGCTCTCATCCACTGCCTTGGCTCATTTTTGTAATCTGAGCGTCTCTGTGGATCCTGGATTAGCATATCACACACTTTCAGAAACAAATGGTTATAATAAGGAATGATGTGTGTGTCATGAAAGAGGTATGGACAGTTTGACATGCTGGTTCCCATGGTATCTGGAGGTGGAGCCTTTGGAGGTACTGATGTCATGAGGGTGAAGTGTTCATGAATGGGGTCGGTGCCCTTGTAAGACAATGCCACAGAATGAGTTAGGTCTCTTTTCTCCACGGTGGAGATGCAAGAAGTCAGCAGTCCGCAGCCTGAAGGAGGGCCCTCACTAGAGCCCAGCCCTGATCTTAGACTCCAGTCTCCAGAACCACAAGAAACAAGCATTTGCTGCTGAAGACACCAGTCTGGTGTTTTATTATAGCAGCCCAAACTGACCGAGGCAGTCAGGAGGCTCACAAGAGACTGGCAAAGGCGTTCTCATGCAGAAAGGAAACACACAGATGCTGAAAAAAGCACAGGGCCTATACAAGGCACCGCGCACAGCTCAGCAGATGGGGCCTACGGAGCAAGCGCGAGAGGAAAGGCTGGTGAGGGCTGTCAATACTCACACAATGAGCTCCTGCTGCAAGTGCTGTAGCTCTTCAGCCAGTTTATTTTTATCCCCTCGTAAATTCTGGAATCAGAATTTATGTTACTCTAGTGGGAACTTATATTTAACAGCCCCACCTTGCAAGGGGTGAGATTGTGGCCTACCTCTATAACACGTCTGTACTCCATGATGGTTGACTTCAGTTCTTCTATGCTTAACTCCTTCTGGAAAGCAGAAGAGTGAATTAATAGCGAACAATTAACGGGTCCACAAAACCTTATTTATTGATCATCAATGAAAGCCAAAAAATTGTAAAGGCCTAATCACCATGGGCTCTTCTATCTATTTTGTTATTTGAAAACAGAACCAGTCAATGTTTGTGGTTAAAAAACACACAAAAAGAGGGAAATCATTCAACTGTATCTAATAATAACTGGTTCAATTAAATCAAATCCTAAAAGGTGATTCTTAAACCCAAATCAAAATTGTAATTATTATGATGCAGTTAAGAAAAAAAATCTGTAGTTGCAAGTGATCAATGAATTATTAAGGCATCCAACTTTATCCAGTTCAAACAATACCTCCCTTAACATCATCATTTGATAGTGTAAGACCAGAAGATACAGGTAGTAAGTACCTGGTGCTCTATCGTTTTATCCCATGATGGCATGGGACCTGGCACATGGGAGGTGCTCAATCAATTCCTAATGAATACTGGGCAGGAATGGAGAACGGTGGAAAGACCAGAGTCACGGAGGAACTCAGTGGCCACCATCACACCACAGTATCATTATGCAAAAGATTGAGAACTCCCATGGAGGAGGTTAAGTTAGTGCAATATTCAGCATCCCAGTCACAGTCCACAAGTTATGAACATCTCCCTCAAAATGTCACAACTTACAGGAAAGAAAAAAAAGAGCAACAAATACTTTCTTTACTTCTCCTGTCTTGGACTGTGGACATTTGTTCACTTGGACTGTGCTCCTCCTGTGTCTCTTAAAGTCACATACCCAGCATCTTTGTAGCCATCATCCTTTGTTACCAGATGAACAATGGCCACAGGATGTAAGGATCAAGAGAATATCTATTGATGTATGTTATCAATCAAATTAGGTAGCAAAAAAATTGTGGTATATTCTTCATCTTCCCTATAATGAATGACTACAAACTCATTTGTACTGTTACAAATCAAAACTGAACCTAACCTGTAACCAACAGATTGGTACACTGATATTGCTGCATATGCACAGGCCAACACCACCAGAATTTAGAGAGGAATTGTTCAAACTTATCCCAGGAGAAAAACCACCAATATTCTTCACTCACAAAGACATTTTTTGAAGAAAAAAAGTTCTGTACAAAAAAAGTCTTGTGACACAATAATAAAATTAAATCTCTTCATAGGAATGAAGTTACACAAATGACCATATCCCTCACAATTTCGAGAAAGTTAGTCAACCGCACAGGATTCCCACAAGGAAGGGACAGTACCAACCTTCTGCATGCTTGCATCTTTATTAAGCAACATGTTTTCATATGTGTGCAATTGCATCTGAAAAGAAACAGATTTAGGGATAGGCCAATGGGACATTGTTTTGTCTCCAGTAAGGGAGACACATTTCTGAAGCACCTTAACGGGCATGTGTACCAGTGAAGAAGCCGAAGCTCAGCACTATTCAGACTCGTCCAAGGCCACCATCTGTGGCAGAGCTGAGCCCAGAATGCAAGTCCACGCTTCTGAGAAGTGTCCCTACCTCTATTCCACATATGAGAGGATGTATAAAGTCTTTACTTGTTTGGTGAAAACAATCTAGATAGGACATGAATAGATTCCATGAGGATACATAGAAGACTCCTCTTCTTTTAAAAAGAATCTTAAAATCCTCAAGATTTCTTTAGCAAAGTGAATATTAAGGAAGTATCGAATTTTCAAAACCAAAAGCAGTGGCTCCGCAGTTACAGCACTTGCTAGCATGCGCAAGGACACGGGGTTGAACCCCAGCACCACGTACACAGCGAAGTTTCCAATCAAGGAAAGCCAAATGGAAAACTAAATAAAACTGATTCTTTTTCTCGCTCACTGTCCCTCTCTCTTAAAAAAAAAAAAAAAAAGGCAAGCTTGTGATACAATGGAATTGACAAACGTGTGTGGTGATTGAATTGAGAACCTGGAAAAACAACCAGCATGCCAGAAGCAGAGGAGTTGTTCTGATTATATACATTGGACATCTCTCTATAATTCTAACAGTATTTTCACATAATCCTTAAATTTCCAAGAACAAAAAACAATACAAAAAAACTTATGGAGTAGGTAAAGAGACCATATCCATTTAATAGGTGAGAAATTTGAGATAGATTTTAACTACTTGCTTAACATTATAAAGCTTTTCTGTAGAGAAGAGAGGATCTAAACCCATGTCTTTTGGCTCTATCAGTTACATATTCAAAGCAGTCATTCCTAGTGCAGAATTTTAATGTCTAAATTATAGCAGCTATTATACATTCATATGTATGTGTGTATACGCATATATAATACACAAAAAAATTTGGTTTCTGCTAGAAAATTTGAAAATGACACATATAAGAAATTTAAGTACATCTTTTCAGACATACAACAAAAATATTGGTCAGAGGGCTGGAGCGGTGGCTCAGAGGTTACAGTGCTTGCCTGGCAAGTGCAAGGATGCGGGTTCAAACCCCAGCACCATGTTCACAACGAAGTGCCTGAGGAATGAAAGTCACATGAAAAATTAAAGATTGCTTCTCTCTTTAAAAAAAAAATATTGTTCAAATAAACCATTGATATGATGATGACATACAATCACGAATGGATTGATAGGTTCCTTCTATTTCCTGATAAGAATGTATGGCAGGTAAGACAAGTATGTACTAAACAAAGACTTTATAGATACAAGATGATATTTTTTAAGATATCATTCCTTAATCAAGGATCAATTTTTTTTCCTAGTTCTACTTATTTTCAGCATTAAGAAAGTGCAGCATCAGAAATCTTCCATGACTTAGGGATTTAATAAATCAGAAGCTGTTAAATTAGAAATTTCCACTATACTAAAAAACAAATAAGTGTTGGCAAGAGTTTAGAGAGGTGCACACCGTCAGACTGCTGGTGGAATTTAAAATGGTACAGGCATTTTGGAAAATGGTCTGGCAGCTACTTAAAAGGTTAACCATAGAATTATCACTTAATCCATTAATTCCACTTCTAGGTAAATAACAAAAATGAGTGCAAATATAGGTCCACAAACATGTACACAAATGTTCATAGCAGCCCTGCTCATAATAGCCCCAAAATGGAAATGGCTCAAGTGTTCATCAACTGAAAAACAGATGAACAATACATTGTTTATTCACACAATGGAATGTTATTCAGCAATAAAAATAGTGTTTGACATATGGAGTACTGATAACATGGATGAACCTTGTAAGCATTATACTAAAATATACATTGTATGATTCTATTTATATATGAAATGTCCAAAGAAGACAAATTTAGAGAGAGAAAAAAATAGATATGGTTGCCCAGGAATAAAATAACTGTAAAAAGGTTTTCTTTTGGTGTGATGCAAATGTTTTAAGTTTAATTTTACTTATAATTATACAACTCTGAATATACTAAAAACCATTGACATGTGTACTTCAAGTGAGTGAATTTTGTAGCACTTGAGTTATGTAACAATAAAGCTGTTACCAAAAATTTGAGAAAAAGAAACTGTCTTTTATATAATTCAGACATTTCAAGGAGTATGAATTTCAGGATTTATAGTGACAGGTTATTATGTCATTGAGTCACAAACACCTGCAAAGAATATTGGTTTGACAGAATAAAATATTTTACCAGTATTTGACAAGTGCTTACTTGATGCTCTGTCTCAGTTTTGGACAATTCTTCAATCTTCTTTTCCAGTCTGTCTATATCCATAATGTTCTTAATATTCTAACGTAAAAGAAGATGGTATTCTTAGGTTTGGCACCAAGAAAAATAAGAACATGACAATCAGTTTCTTTTAGGAAGTAATGTTTTCACCATTAACATTGCAATCCCATCTTAAACTAAGGAACTCAACTTGAGTTGCTCTAGAAATAGCACGAGCCTTTGAACACAGCCATCCAGGAGAGCTCTCGGAAACGCCTTTCATCCTCTACTCCACCTCAGCCACCCATTCCCACAGTCATAGCTTCAGACTTGCTATCACCAGTTACTGTGACCATGTGGTGCTTGATTGCAAGCATCTCTCTCTTCAAACACAAACTCTTGTCTTTCCTCCAGCACCAGCAAGCCTTCCCTCGCACCGGAACCTGCTATTCATTGATTCTACTGCCTTTTCGTTCTCCGCCAAACCTTCTATAACCCCTTTACTCAACTTAAATCCTTCCATGGTCAGGCATTAGAATCGCTCCCTTCCATGTGCCTCAGTTCCCTTGCCTACCCCTTGGGTCTTCATATTTGTTTAGAGAAGCTTGCCATCCACCCCATGCCAATACCGTGAAAGAATGAATGAATTGGTCAGTCACACGTTAAGTTCATGACCTTTAGCTTCCATGTTTCCTGGTGATCATCTCATATAATCCTAGTATATTCATACTACCATTTGCCTAAGTTAAGGGTTGGCATATGTTGCCCACCAACCATCCCCGAAGGCTACATTGGCTGACCACTTTTCTATAAAGTCTCATCGGGGTACAGCTATGCCCATATGCTTACATATTGCTTACAGTTGCTTCCACAATTCAAGGGTAGAGGCAAGAGTGGAAGACAAAGGTCTGCAGATAGCAAAGCCTAAAAAAATCTACTGTATGATCCTCTATAAAAAAGTTTTCCAACCCCCAGGATACTTTATTCCTTCCCTTAAATTTCTAATACCACCTCCAACATCCTCACTCCCAGAATGATTTTGCTTTGTATTCACTGAGACTCTAGAAATAATCAGAAGACAGTTTCCATATTTCCTGAATATATAATAAATATCTTTGGCTACATTATAAAGTATTTCCTGATTGGAACAATACGGTCCCACCCACTGTTACTGCTTCAACTGAAGCTCCCTACCAGCCTGTGACTGGATCACTTCAAGCCTCATTAGTTTTCCAGCTTTTTCTTCTGCCCTACTACTACAGATTTTAGACCCAGCATCCAGAGTTGTCATCTTAAAACAAAAACTACGTTATATTACTCATTTACTCAAAACCCTCCAATGGTTGCCATCTCCATGTTAAAAATTCATAAATAAAATCCAGAGCTCTGGCGGTACCTACATCAGACCCTGCGTGCCTGGCTCCCTGCAGCTCTCTGCCCATCTCTCTTGCTGCTTGTTCACTCCGCTCCCCCTTCACACTGGCCTTGCTGCCCCTCCAAAATAGCAGGCAGGCTGCAGTCTCAGGACCTGGAGAGTTGGTAGCTTCCTCTGCCTGGAATGCTCATTCACAGACATGCCTGCTCTCTACCTTCTAATCAAAGCATTAACTTTACAATGCTGCTTTTCCTGAGCACTCTAAATTAAACTGCACTCCCTTCTCCCTTGATTGTGCTTGCCTTTTTTTTTCTCCAGAGCACTAGCTGCCACCAAAGACACAAGTTCAACTTGAACTATTTTGCTCAAGTCCACCTACCCGGCACTTTGAATGTAACCTATGCATAGTCTCCTAAAAAATCCATGGTGAATTAATGTGGGTCACTACCCAAACCATTTATGCCATTATTATTCACAATGCCAAGATTTTTATACATAAAAGAATCTTGGTTGACAGGGTCATTTGTGTGAATACCCTAATGTAAATCAACGGGTGTAATGCTACCTTGTGATGAAGAGGTTCAGCTCTCCCATCTAAATTCTAAACTGGTTTGGTGCAAGTCTTCACTCATTAAAGCACAAGAAAAGCCATGAGTTTCACAAACGCCTGGCCTCAAAGGTATAACATTTCTGAATGTGATGTAAGATTCTTTAGAGTCTAATTATTCTTTTACAGCCCACTATGAGCTTTTTAATACCCACTTGGCTTATATTTTGACTCTCCAGACTATTCAGCATGGCTTCATAAATGTTTGACAGCCTCACATAAAGCTGAAACAAAAATTCTTCCAGAATACTTTGAATTCAAAAGGCATCTGGAGGGAATTTCCCCTCCAAAACAGAAATTTAGTAGTTTGCTATTCTTTCACTGTTTTAACTTTTTAAAAAAAAAATTTTTAAGGGAGAAGGACAGTAAGAAAGAGAGAGAGAGAGAGAACACCAATTTTTATTGAGTTTTTCACATGGCTTTCATTGCTACAACACTTAGCTGTGTACGTGGGTGCTGGGGTTTGAAACTGTGTACTCGTGCATGCCAGGCAAGTGTCGCAACCGCTAAGCCACCGCTCCAGCCCCCACTGTTTCAACTTTTACTTAAAATATATATATTACAGGGGCTGGAGCAGTGGCTCAGCAGTTGCAGCGCTTGCCCAGCATGAGCAAGGATGGGAGTTCAAACCCCAGCACCATGTACACAGCGAAGTGTCAGAGCAATGAGAGTCACATGAAAAAAATAAAACATTCTCTCTCTCCTTCATATGTGTATGTGTGTATGTGTGTGTATATATATGTGTGTGTATGTGTATATATCCAAAACTATAATTTTTCCAGAGATTATACTAATACTTCCTAATATATATATCATATATTATTAATAGCTTCACATCAATTATCTTAATCTCCAAAACAACTATGGGATAAATATTTTTAGTCCATAAAAGGCAGTTTTTTCCAAGGTGGTGCTTTCAGTGTATTCAAGATCCAGAACTGAGACTCAAGAATCTTGCCACCTATTCAATGTAATAGAAAATTTTAGAAAATCCATGCTTTCCTTCTTGACTTAGGTTTTTTTTTTTTTTTTTACGGTTAGCTCATTTCAACCCATCTTAAATCTGAATTTCTTAAATCCTATTTTTCCTTGGTTAATTTCAAAAATAATAAAGCACCTCTTTCCAGACATAAAATCCTTCCCTTCTTCCCCCACTTGTAATTTGACACATCAACGTACTCTTTGGCCCAGAGGGACCTGAACAGTCCTATGATTTTTATTCAACTCATGGTAATAACCCATGATCATAAGATTTCAATGTTTATCTACACCTGTGTTTAAAAATTTCAACACACCTCTTCCTGTAGAATCTTAATCTTAAGAATCAGAGCCCGGTTTTCTGTCTCCTAGAAAAAAAATTAAGAATTTTATGAAAATTCCACATATTTACCTCCAATGCTATTAATACGCTTCTCCTTTATCAACCTTAAATGTGTATTTATATGTCACAATTGAGCCTAGTCTGAAAATTACTTTCAATGCGGGTTAAGCCTTGTCTTAAAGTTTCTTGAGGAACTGGAAGAAGTTACTCTTCTCCCTAACTTATTCATACAGTAGTTAAAAAGAGAAAGATGAAAAACTCAAAAAGGAATGATCTGGCTTCTTTCCCTGATACTTTATCACCATCCATTTATGATAGTTGCTAATTCAACTAGTTAAATTGCACCTACAAAGATTTCCAACTTTCTCTTTGAAGCTATAAATATTCCCAAATTCAATGTTACAACACATGAACATCAAAAACTTGCATAATTAACAGCCTCAAATTCAGAAGCATCAGAAGGAAAAAATATTCCAGGACAGGATATTTGCAAAATATTAACTGTAAATCTTGTAGGTAGTTTAAAGTAAGGGCTGTGGAATTTTGTTTTTTCAATATACATTTATCTATAAAAATAAAGTGAACAAATATTGCCTTTATAACAAGGTAAACACATCTCAGGCTAGGATATCACAGATATAAGAATACAGGAGCACACTTGGACACACACACACCATGTACTTGGAATCAGAAGACTGGAGTTCAGTTCTCTACATTTATTAGACAACTAAGTTTGAGCACTGAAAACATGCCTGAACTTTATCACTCAAGTAATTTTTTTAAAGATATGAAGATACAGCAACTTCTGCTTGTATCTCACAGAATTTCTATGATTCCCAATGACATAAGAAATATTTTTGAAATTACAAAACTCTATAAAATGCAAAGGATAAGGATTGTATATCTAGGACTCTGCACATTTACCAATAGCAGCTAACGTTAATGGACCCTAGGAAGAAAAGAGCATTACAATACATGTGTTAAGCTCACCTATCCTTCCTAGTCCCAGCCAGGGCAGGATTGCTGCCTCCATGTACCCAGGGGTACACTGCAGTTTAGAGTGGTCCCATGCCTAGAGCCACACAGTTCTTAGAACTGGGGCTTGAACACAGGTGGTCTGACTCCCTAGGTGGGCTACTGGTCATTTCCATGTCCCCTATGGTTAGAAGCTCCCCAGGGACCAAATATTGAGTCTTCTCTAATGCACTCAGAGACTCTCACAGTCACAAAGGATGTGATGCCCAGTGAGTCTGGTCCTCACATCTTCCTACTAGGGCAAGAGCTAAGCTAAATGAAGCACTGTTCATTGTGGGAGGTCATGAGTGACTGAACCCAGCTGGAAACCAAGCCTCCCAATGACTGACTAAAAACTACTTTTCAACCAATACCTAACAACTAATTAGTCTCAGTGACTTTCAACTGCCTTCACCCATTGTCCGTGATACCAGAATATTGCTGGGATTTATCAGGATTTCAAAAATTATTACCAATGCTAACATTCTCAGTAAAAATGATCATTTCTCTGGCATCTGAGCTAAAGCTTAGTCTGAATGACTTGATCTGAAATTACAAGCCTGTGATTATTTAGTGGAAGGAACGATCTGTGAAGCTTCTCACTAACCTGGAAGTACTGAGAAAACCAAGAAAAAGGTGAAAGTTTGACCAAAAAAAAAATTTGGGGTATGGGGTTGAGAGAGTACTAGGATTGAACCCAGCAGTGTTTAACCAGTGAGCCACATCCCCAGCCCTTTTTATTTTGAGATAGGGTCTCACATGTAGGGCCTTGCTAAAATGCCAAGGCTGGTTTGAATTTTTGATCCTCCTGCCTTAGCCTCGTGAGCTGCTGGGATTACAGGCATGCACCACCATTCCTGGCTAGAAGTTTCTTTGTTTGCTTTTAATTCAACTGGGTTTTTCTGTATCAGATAATTATGAACTTCCTATTAACTTCGGAAATTATCTAGATCTTTATAAAATGTTATGAACATGACAGACACTTGTAAAGAAATTTAATTTTACTGGATACAGTGGCACAAGCCTGTAATCCCAGCAGCTCAGGAGGCTGAAGCAGGAGGATTACAAATTCAGAGCCACCCTTAGCAACTTAGTAAGACCCTATCTCAAAATAAAAAAATAAAAAGGGCTGGGGATATGGTTCAGAGGTTAAGCACTGCTGGGTTCAATCCCTGGTACCAAAGAGAAGAAAAGAAATTTAATTTAATATTGATTGAAAAGAAATTCTTAATCCTACTTGTCTATACTTTTCTAAACTTTCACCAATTCATTATTCAGAATATTGTCTTCGAATTTTTTGCTCCCAAACAAACCCTCTTTAACTTCAGTTATGTTAACTGTATACAAAATTCTCAGCGCTTCAAGACTTACTAATTGTTTATTCTGTGATACAATCAGGGTCTTCTGCTCTTGTGAAGCATTCATACTAATTTTCAGTTCCTCCAGTTCTTCTTTCAACAGACTTGTTCTCATAATAGCTTGGTGGGCACTGTGGGGGTGGAGAAAGGCGATGAGTAAAACCTCAAATATAACTGTCAAAGATACCCAGGAAAGTCAAGGCCTAATTTTGGACCCAAGTTGAAAACCACTGAAGGCTTAAACCAGATGCCCACAATAGTAAAAATATACCCCAATTTTTCAGTCCTTGCAAGGAATTTGGAGGGATCGTGATGGGGGAAGGGAGACTAGAAGCAAAAAAAAAAATTTTTTTAAACTAAAGATTTTTTTTTTCACATTTATTAGAAGTATATAGCGATAGAGGATACAGATGAGGGGGAAACATTGTCAAAACAGTAGCAATCAATGTGCATAAACTTTGTTAACCAGGGGTGATGCCAACGCATAGATAAACTACTATGGGTTTCATCTATTGCAGTTTCCCCCAGAAGAACTCATGTGTTAAATGGGTATCTAGTGTAGGAATAACATCGGCTTCTGGAATGGTTCCCCCATCTTCCCCATCACCAGACTCCTATGAGTTCTTCATATACCCTCCCCCCTCCCCATCCCCTTCCCTCCACTTCCAAGTTACCTATGGAGCTTTCGCCCTGTTGCACTGAAAGTCATTCAAATTGAGGTTTTGTTAGGTCAGCTGTCTGTCCTACTGCTTCAACATAAATTCTCGTATCAACAGATGAGGGAAACCATTTGGCCCTTAAGTCTCTGAGCTTGGGAGACTTCACTAAGCATAATTCTGTCCATCTCCATCCATTTGATTTCGAAAGCTATAATATCGTCCTCTCTGATGGCCAAGTAGTATTCCATAGTATATATGAACCAAAGCTTTTGTATCCACTCATCAAGTGAGGGGCATCTGGGTTGG